>PVIR01039904.1:0-13638 GCA_004026965.1 Petromus typicus
TCCCATTTGACTCTGCTATTCCCCTGCTAGGAATATATATGAAAGAGTTAAAAGATTCATATCACTGTGACATGCATGCACCCTTGTTTATGGCAGCTTAGCTTGTGATAGCTAAATCTTGGAAATGATTCACATGCCCATCACCTGGACACTAGATAAAGGTATGTTTTTTTAATAAAATGGAATATTACTCTGCCATAAAGAATGATAAGTTTGAGTCATTTATACTCATATGGACATATCTTCAAGACAAACACATGAGTGAAATAAATATGTCAGATGTGTAAAAACCATATCTTTCCTCTGGCACAAGAAACTGAATAAGTAAATGTGTTCTAGAGTGTATATAGGTATTATGAAATAGAAAACATACAAAGGAAAATTGAGGGTTAGGGTAAGAAACAAGGGGAAAGAATAAAAGTGATGTTAAAAAAGAAACTAAGTTTATGTATATCTGTGGTGAGAGTTGTAGGTTAGATAGAGGAATGGGAAAAAATGAGAATTAAGTTGTGTCTTATATTGGAACAAATTCTTAATGTTGTGTGTGATCATGATGTGTATAAAATGTACCAATGAAGATTCAAAAAAAAAAAAAAAAAGCAAACCTTCTAAATGAAAGCAATGCCACTCTTTTCATTCTGATTGTGATCCAATCTAATTCAAAAACTGACTCCAGAGGACTGCTATGGATGTTATCCTTCTAATATTTAACTTGCTTATATTTGAATAACTATAGTGAAATAATAATATGTTTATGATATTTGCAATTTTTAATATTCACCATATAAATTGCTGGGATTTTTTAAACTAATAATTATATGTGATTATCACACAAAATGTGTATACATACTTTGGGAAAAGAGGAATAGTATGACTTTTTTTTTTTTTTAAGGTTTTTTGAGACAGGGTCTCACTTTGTGGTTTAGGCTGGCACTCAGCACAGCCTCCAACTCACATCACAGCAATCCTCCTGCCTCTGCCTCCCGAGTGCTGGGATTACAGGTGTGAGCCACCATGCCCGGCACTGTGGTATGTGGTACTGGTTGCTGCTGGGCATGAGTCTCCACGCCCAGTATGGTATGTGGTTACCGGGGATCGAACCCGGGCCCTTGCGCTTGCAAGACAGGCACCAGAACCACTGAGCTAAATCCCTGGCCCTGACTTTTTTTTTTTAAAAAAATGGTGCTACCTTTATGTAGTGGTCCAATGGAAATTATATCTCCCTCAGAGAATACATCTGCAAATAGCTATCTATCTGTCTGTCTATCTATCTATATATCTTCAAAATATATCTATTTTGCACTGATATTTAGTTAAATGTAAGAAATGTGTTCCAAGACAATGTGCATCTATGATATATATGCATATTTTTATACTTTAATGTCCATTTCAAATAATTTTACTCAGTTCTTTCTAGACTTTCCATAAAATCTTATATTTTTTTTTTAGAAAAAAAAAATTCTGTCCTCTCAAAGAGTGGCTAACCAGAACCTATTTGCCTATACCTTTTCAAGTACATAATGCAAGTGAGATCTTGTATCTCTGAATTGAGGTATTTCACTTTTCTGTGTCAAAACTTGCTACTTCTTAGGCATTGTCTGACTCAAAACCCTCACCCCTGATGGTGGTGACAGAAAGAAGTGTTGTCTTTAATGACTAATCCTCAATGATTTTTCTAACCTTTTTGCTTTCTCCCTAACAATTTATCTAAAAATCAACCAGTGTACAATTGTTTCCACTTTAAGATCCTTCTCTTTGACTCATGAAATTTGTCCCTTTTATTTTGCTGTAATGTATGTGAAATTCTTTAACTATTTTCTGCTTGACTGTTCCTGGAACTGCCCCTTACTGCAGAGTACAATATTTTTGAAGAAGCCTATAGAGGCTCTTCTTGTTTCAACTTCTTGAGAAATCTGATATACTTCAGATATTTATAAATATATCCATGTTAAATTATGAAAGAGCACTTACTCATTAAGCTCATGGCATCAGAGGAGGGCTTGTCTATGGTGTCTGTAGGCCTGCTGGAGGCCCCGACGATTCAGTAAGCATTCAGACCAGGAAGCCAGACAAGTCAAATCAAAAGCATTCAAGAATACAGTGCCAGTCTAGAAATGCAGGGGAGTCAGTGGGATGAGTTCATGTTGAAATCTGTCAAAACTGTGGTCAGGCTGCAGGTGATGATGGTAGTACAGGACTCAGCCTTGTAGGCATCATGGAGATTTTTCATTCACAAGATGCCTTCCCTCCTCTTCCTTTTTCATTATGCCATCTGCAAACCAATTAGACAATGCTACCTACAATCAGGAAAGGTCTTCTGCTTTCAGTTTTCTGGCCTACATGACAATTATCTCTACAAAACCCCACACAGACACACCTAGAAGAGTGTCTCATTAAACTTCTATGTGTCTCATGATCTAGTCAAATTGACAAGATTAACCTGTTTCATAATCATAGAGAACTCTTAATAAGATTCTCTGAATTCAAATAAACCAAAGAGAGAAAGACAAATGCCACATGATCTTACATATATGTTGTGTCATCTACAGTGTTGGAGTGGTACGTGGCTGAGGATCAGGTTCAAAGGCCCGGACCAGGAGGGTGAGCATGGAAATGTTCATTGAAATCTCCACGGAGTCACCCCACAGACTCCATGGAGATTTCAGTGAACATTTCCACCTTTACTGAAGATTACACAAACTTATATAGAACAAGGAGAGTGGGTGTGGCTATGAGCACATAGGGGCAATGGGGCTGTAGCTGATTGGTGGGGCACAAGCCTTTCATTTTTATGGTTATCTCTTGGACAAGCGAAGGAATCATGACTAGAAGAGGAATGGGAGGCCCCCAAGCAGCTATAGACCAGTTTCTATGCACGGGAGTGAGCGGGCTCGAACTCCTCTGGGTGTTTCCTAGCTTTCTAGAAGACATACATGCAGCATACTTGACCCAACCAGACTTGAACTTCTCCTTCAATAGGTGAAATCAAAACTTGTTAAATTAACAGAAACAAAGAGTAAAATGATAATTATCAAAATTAGGAATTGGGAAGGGAAGATTTGGTCACTATAAAAAATTTCAGTTGGACAAAGGAAATATATATCTGAAATTTATTGCACAATATAATGATAAGTTAATACTCTATTTTATATACTTAAAAATCTGAAAAAGGTCTGAGGATGTAGTTCAGTTTTACTGTGCCTGCTTGACAAGCACACGATCTTGATTTTGATCCACTGTATCAAAAAGGAAAATCAAAAAAATTAGAGTGTGTGTGTACTCAATACAGAAACATAGGAATGTGAGAAAAAAAAAACACCCATTAATTCAATTTACTTAACCATTTTATAATTTATTCTTATATAAAAACATCATACTATATTCTATAAATGATATAAAGATGAGTTTGTCTACAGAGTCCGGTGAGAAGATTTACACACTAAATTCATGAGTCATCATCTTTTCTCCTCCTGTATTACAAAGTCTGTTGCCAACATGATAATTTAATTATATTTGCTCGCAACAGGTTCAGTAAGATGAGAACGTATAAAATTTTTTGTGTAAAAGATCCTAGAAATATTAGCATAATCTATACCTATACAATTAATACAAGCCTACAAATCAACAATCTCTCATCATCTAAAACACTATGTAAGTACAATTAAAGAATATAATGTAAGAAAGTAAAGATGTTAATTTCTAAGGGTATATTTGAATAGTGTTTTTTCAATTATCTTTTCTTGAACTTTGGGTTATTAAAGTAAACCTCTGTTTAAAGACAGTTTTTTCAGAGCTTTAGTGATCACTTATATACTAACAGAATACTTTAAAAATATATTGGAGTTATGAAGCAATCTAAAAATATATTTTTAAGCACTGGATGAGGCCAGTGTAATTGATTCTTATAGATGAGCAGTGCACAGAATAGGAATCAGCCAGCAATCTAATGCTGTTCTTTTTCAAAATTAACCTTGCTGTGAAAGGGAAAAATTATAGCTTGCTAAGGAAGTAATATTTGAATAGAAATGGGTCAATATGAGAGAAAAGTGCTCCTTGTCTTTGATTAGTTATGAGGGAATTTATTCAAGACACCTACATGGTTATTTTTTAATTGGCTATGTTGATGAATAGATATGGGGAAGACAAATATTATATACATATAATTATTTTTAAATTATCAACACAAAAAGTTTATGCATGCCAAAATCAATTTCTATTTAGAAAATTTTATTCAACCTTCCATGTTATTTAATGCAAAATATATTTTCATGGCATCAAATTACATTTCTTCAATGGAGATGTATTCTTCCCCTCTGTAATGTTCCATACTGTAGCACCTTTCCTAATCAAACATACTTGGAGAAGGTATTTTCCTATTAATTAGGTTGTAATATTTAAGACTCTGAGGGCTGTGATTTAGCTCAGTGGTTCTGGTACCTGCCTTTCAAGCACAAGGGCCTGTGTTCAATCCCAGAGACCACATACAACAAAACTGGGCATGGTGACTCATGCCTACCAGAAATCAGTACCACCTACCACAGTACTGGGCATGGTGGACCATGCCTGTAATCCCAGCACTCAGGAGGCAAAGACAAGAAGACTGCTGAGTTCAGGACCAACCTGAAATATAAAGTGAGACCTTGTCTCAAAAAACCCTAAAAGACTCTGAAAGTGAAAATATTTAGAATTAGAAAATGATATTTACTGATTCCTATACGATGTTTATTAAATATTGCAAGAAAGATTTAAAATAATAATTCCAATGAAGAGTTTGGAGCTGTAATTTTGCATAGATTTTTCTCAAAGGACAGTGGAATAATCTTTTGAAAACAGGATGTAGATTTTTTTTTATTTATTGAAGTCTTTATTGGTACATTACATATATGCATCATGATTGCACTCTATAAGGGGGATTTGTACCAGTATAAGACACAACTTAATTCTCATTTTTTCCCATAGCCTTACCCAGGATATAGATTTTATGCAGAGCTATGCTAGACCGCCTTGTTCCAAATTGCAGGAGTTGACTGTTTGCTTCTATTCCCAACACTGCATGATATCCTTTTAGTAATCAGGAATCTGCGCCTGCATGAATATTGTCTTTGAAATCAACAAACACCATAGAGCAGCACTTCCTCTGTCCACTTCCGTTTTGAAGCCATTAGTAGGACCTCACTTATTTTCTCTGGGGATTAATGAAGAATTTAGGATGATATGTTATGTTTCTCAAAGGAGTACAAAAGGCTATGTCAGTGAAATTCAAACTGTTTGAATAGGCATCTGTCAATTAATACAAGGCTACATATGTTTACATATATGTATTTTAAGTATAATTTGTGTTTAATTATAGCTTACAATATTCTGTATAATGTGCAAAAAAGCACAAATGCTTAAGATTGGGTCAAAATAAATGTTTAATTTTATATATGTAACATATAATAATTTTATTTAATTTAAATTTTATTTAATTTTAAATTTAATTTAAAATTAAAGCAAATTTTAATTTTATATATGTAACATCTTTTTGAGATCATGCATCACCTAAATGTTTTGTAGACATGTAGTTTTATTTGCTTTCATATTTGTTAAAATTCAAGGTTAATATGTTGAACTGGTGGTTTTTAAAGAAAATGCAAAATTTTCTTTTAAGTTTATTTTATTTTGATACCTGATTATATTGCCATCAACGTAATGGTATTTATACACAATTTGTATGTAAAAACGTTAAAACTGAGAAATTAAAATTCTATTGTGATGTTATTTTGTAAACTAGTATGAAAATGTGTATGTTCTGTATAAAAATGACTTCAAGGCCTACTTTTGAAATGTTTTTAACAGAATGTTCCAACTTTATAAAGGATAGAGATTGAAAAGTATTGTCATACATATTAATTAAGGTAACAAAATAAAAATTTCAGGACATATTTAGATCTCAAAGATGTTTTTCATTTTCACTGTTAAACTTTCAAAAACATGAATTATACTTACTTTCAAATCATAATCATCACATTAGAGTGATAGATTCACTATAGTTACAATATGTTCCGTGCAACAGGAGACTAACAGATATTTATCATTAAAATAGAAATAACAAGTGCAGAATAATTAGATCTGTAAAAAATTGTACAAACTAATTTTAACTATTTGTTATAAAATAACAAATACAATTTCTGTCCAGAGTTTAAAAGCTACTTCACAACTTTATTGCTTTAGAAAATAATGTAAAGGAGGGCTGAATGATCTAAGTGTTTCATTTTTTAAATTAATGACATGTCTACTTTATTATGTGTGCATGCCTGCTTTCTGCTTCTGTGCAATGGAAAAAAATTGCTTCCTTCAAAATGGTACTGTAAATTAAATTAATGTACTATATAGTCTGAAGCTCAGATCATCTAGCTTTTTCCTAGAACTTTTCAAAACTGTTTTTTACTTTAAAACACATGTATTTTTCTGTGCACCTTTCTTTAGGTAGCTTTCTAATGAATGGGGTTGGGTAACAAAATCTGGAAAATAAAGTGAGAGACATTAAAAATATCTGAACAGCTGTGCAACTCTATGGTAAATTTCCCACAGTGCATCATTCTGCTTTTGAAATCATCAATAATTCACTCTAACTCTTGTCAACCCCACATACTGACCAAAAAATCCATTTTCATTTTTCTCTGTTTTGTTTTCTGTGTCCTACTTAATTTTACTGCTTCAAGAATAATGAATGTTTCAGTGACGTTATGTAGACTGTCATCCATCATTACTCAAAACCATGAGAATACACTTTATTATTTTCCTGAAATATTGCCATTAGATTTTTACTCTTTCTAAATTCTTTTAACAATAAGATACCCTGGTCTTTTTTTAATAGGCAATATATCTTGAATATTTATTAATCTCACATATTACAGACTTCATGGATACTATGTGTATTTACATTTAAAATAATTTTTCAGTGCAGTTAATACTAGAGAGCACAATCTTTAAACCAGTTGTCTTGTAATGCATAACAAATCAAGAAAGAGATCACATGTGTAATTTTTTGCTGCTATGGAAACCCAGCATTTCTTAAGGCTGTCTGTGTGCTAATAGGTCAGGTATTCTTTAAGGACACTAATTTGAGCTTGCAGGTAAAATAATATGGAAATCTAAGCTATACTTATTTTAGGTCTATAAAGTCAAACAAAAATAGAAGACCAGATATTTAATACTACAATAAACAATATATTATGCTTTGAAACAAACTATGTCTAACAAAATAGATCAGTCACTCAGTGGGTCTCCATTAAATGTCAATTTAATGAGAAATACTCTGTAATTATTTAAAATTCATCTTCTCACAGGTCTACTTTAGATTTATTTGGAAAAATGTTGAAAGTTAGGGGAATGCTAAAAAGGATTACTAAATGTGAATGACATCCCTACAATAATCTCTCTCTCTCTTTTCTTTTTTACTTCCCACGTGATTTCCTTTCCTTCTTTTTCTCCAGGAGATTCTAGATTCTTTCCATTCAGCCTCCTCCTCCTGTTTCTGTACAGCCATTCACACCCAGAGTCTCTTACATAATAGGCAACACTCTATCATTTCCAGTCCATATATATGTATTTGTTGTTTTTGACACATCATTTCACTGAATTACTGAGCTGAGTTAAATCTTTTGAGTCTTGTGCCCCAGGCTCTCAAATAGTTGGGAACACAGGTGATATTTTTCTTTGCTTTTTTTTTTCTTCCTTTATTTTTATTATTATTATTATTTATTTATTTATTTATTTTTTTGTACAGAGGATCAGTCTTGTGACCTTGAGTTTAGGAGGCACACCACTGAGCTAAATCCCTGCCCTCTCCCTGTGTTTTTACTAAAACTTAATAAATCACAAACTGGCAGCTATTTATTTAGATAGAATGTTAACTAAATAGAGTTGAGCATAGGGTAATATTAACTTTTCAAAAAAATATAAGGTCACATAAAAATAGATTGTTTCCCAGTAAATATTTGCAATATAGCATTCTGAAAGTTGTAAATAGATAATATGTAGTTTAATCAGCTTTAAGGGTGCTTTGTTAAAATCAAAATAATAGTTTATAATATCCAGTATTCCAAATAACTTTTTAGATGGAAAGAATCATACAATAGAAATTACTTTTCAAACAGAATTATTACTATTATAATATATACTTTTTAGTGGTATTTATAATTTCACATTTTGTTTCAGACATTTGCATTTTTCTTCCATATTCTTTTTTTGTTTGTTTGTTTTGTTTTTTTACACAATACCTTACAATATTTTCCTGTCTAGTTTGCTGTGCTAAGGGATGGAAAATTTAATTCAGTTTAGATTTCTTGAAGATAATTAGTCTTGGGACACAGAGAGTAGAACATTGATCAATTCTGGAGCACTAATGAGGAAAAACGATAGAGACTAGCAAACTGTCTATCTACATCAAGCACAGCTCCAGACAAGAAAACAAGCTAAGTCATCATGGAGGCTGAGATAAGATTCTTCCTGCAGTGAGACTGGATATACTGCAGCGACATGGTGACACTGAAAGGTAAGGAAGGTGACAAGATACTGGAGCTCCCTAGAGATCTTTGAGAGATTGCAAAATAAAATAAATTAGGAGTTACAGATAATTGACATTTGTTGCTAAAAGTGAGAATAAACATACTATATCAATGCCATGGTATCAAAGTTAGCTTGCTCTTTAAAAGAAAGATCATATCTTAGTTAATAAAAATAAAGTAATAGAGACTAAACTGAGGCAAAAAGAACACAAGATTTAAAAAAGATAAATTATCAGATTTGCATATTGAGTGGTGTGTCTTGGATATTAACTTTTTAAACTAATATTTTAAACTATGTATTTCATCTTTTAGCAGTCTCTTTTGTTTCCAATTATACAATGTATGAATTATACTTATGAAAAAAGTATAATAATATAAATAAATTATTTCAAATACCATTAATATATTCATTATGAGCAAAATCTTTCAGAAAATATTGAGTGGAAGAGTTTTTATATAAAATAATATCAGTCTGAATATCAAGAACCTTATGGGGACAGTGAAATTATTGCTTCAAAGAATACTCATCTCACATATTGTAGAATCTCAGTTTTAAAAAGACATAACAGGTCAATATTCTTGTTCTCTCTAGATCTGAAGTATATATCAGAAAAAGTAGACTTCATGTGAAAATAATTCAGCACTGTTGGGTAAAATAGTTTTTCTTGTCAGCAGAAATATCCTACAGTAAGAATATTTATTCATGAAATTTAACTTGACTTACAAATGAGCTTCCAAATATATGTCCCATACCTGCTCCCTATAAAGAAATTAAAAGTACAGAGAAAATATTACTAATAGCACACTTCTTTCCCAGCACTTTGCTAGCTTTGAGCTTCATCTTTATGTTCAACCTTGCAGTTCAGAATTTCAGAGAAAAAATTGTATGTTTAGTTTTGAAAGTGATTTATTTTCTAACTTCTCACAGATTCCAAAGATCCAAATTTGAAGAAGTGATGGCAGCTTCTAAAGTTTTAGCCCATTATGTTTTTCTAAATAAAAACATAGGCATTTATTTTTAGGCACAGTACAATCTGGCTCTTCTTCCTATCCGCAACAATGCTGTTCATACATTAAAGATTAGTATTTGACATGGAAGTAGAAGTAGAGTTGACCAACTTTTGGGACATTTATTGATAAATTCTAATTCTTCAAAAAATATTGATTTGTTTGCCAATGTTTACTTGTCTGTTTTTGTTTCCTTAGCTTTGTCTCATTTCTGTTTATGGCACAGTGATTTATGGTGGATAAACTGCTTTAAACGCAACATATGTTAGAAATATTTTCCCTCCATCTGTCACAAATTTGGTTTCTGACAACTTTTACCATTCAAGATTTGAATTTTTCAGTATTTTATGCATTGTTCATGCTTTGTTTCCAAGCAATCAAGTAGCTTGTAAATTAAGTGTTTAGAAATGTTTAGAATCATTTTAATCTTTTGGGAGAAACACGTGTATTACCATTTCATAGTCTATATCTCATTCTGATTTTGCCTTTTCTCATCATGTTGCCTGTCTACTACGGTATAAATACAAGGAACATCCAAAGACTTATGCCAAGAGCATATTACTACTCCCAAAATTGATAACATTAGGAAAGTAAATGAGGAACCAATGCAGATTGTTGGTTTATTGTTCTTTTTAAAAAAATTTTAATCAATGATTTTGTCTTTTAGCAGTATTCTAACTTTTTACATTTTATTGATTTAGAAGTCTATATATCCTTTGTTTAGCTGCTTTGAACAATGTCTATTTATGTAGCTGTAGTACTTAAACAGTGAAATTAATTAACATATATTAAATCACATGTGAAAGTTATTACTATTTTACCAATTTTTTGCCTTTCCTATTTTTATATTTAACTTTCTGAACATTTATCACATGTAGATAACTAGGTAACCATCACCATAATCTAAATACAGAACTGTTATGTTCTAGTGGATAAGCTCCTTCAAATAAGCTCTTAATAGTAACTGACTTTTGCAACTAACACATTCTAAGCAGTGGTCTCCTCTCTTTTACTCTACTTCTGTCACACTGAGAGTGATGCAATATTAGAACTATGCAATACATAGTCCGTTGAAATTGACACATTTAGTCCAGTATAATGTCTTTAGGTTCCATACAATTTGAGACTCAACAAGTATTGATATTTACATCAAAGTTCACTTCTTGTTATTGCTAGATAGTACTTCATGATATAAATGTAACACAGTTTGCCTCTTCTTTCACTAACTGAAAGATGTAAATTGTCTCTGATGTAAAACTTACAAATGAAACAGTGATACATTTTCATACACAGGTTTTTCTATAAACATAATCGTATTCATCCAGCAAATAAAAGAGTTTTTCAATATAGCATTCTGAAAATTGTTGTTATAGAGTTTCGTGGAAGCATGTGTTTCATTTCCTCAGATGGCATTTCCTAAGTGGTAGTGATTTTTATTATCTTTCATCAGCAGTGCATGAGGAATCTAGCTGTTCTACACCCTCCCTGACGTTTAGGACTGTCAGTACTTTTGGCTTTAGCCATCCTAATACTCGTGCCTATGTAATAGTTCATCATTGCATCTTTTTTTTTTTTTTTTTTTGGTTCTTCCATGACTAATAGCACTGAAGATTTGTGCATAGTTTTCATCAATTTACTCTCCTTTGGGAAATGTTTCTTCAACTTTTTGCTGAACTTGTTATTGGAATTTTTTACTCACTATTGAATTCAGAGAGTTCTTATATATTCTGAATACATATGCTGCTTATGTGGTTTGCAAGTATTTTTTCCAAGTCTATGCTTATTTTTCATTTGCTGTTTGGTATAGTGACAGAAAAACAGAAAATTGATGGTCCTGTAATCTAATGTATTCATTTCTTTTTTATTGGTCTCACAGATCGCATCCATTGTGGCGTGTTTAAGAATTCCTCTAGGCCTAACTCACAAACATTGTCTCTTGTAGTTATTTTCTTTCAATAGGTGTGCAGCATTTTGACTACTTCTAGTCTGTGAAACTTTGAATATTTTAAGTACATTTTAAATTTTCACTTCATCAAGGAATAGAAAATTACTTAGATATTGTGAAATAGGAAGAAAATGCTAAAAATAAAGGGTAGTTTTATTATGGTTGGTCAAAAATTAAAGTTTCTATTCAAATTTATGACATAATCTATGAATATTAGAATGGAAATGATTGCTTAATCAGTAATCTATATGCAATTAGATGACATATAATTAAATAAAATGTGTGGGTTAATGTATTTCAAGAAGAATTATAATGTATTGTGTTCAAATTTTCTACATTAAGGTAATTATAGATTTGTCTCCACAGATTTAGTTTATTTTATGTACAAAGAAAAATTTAAAATTCAGTAAAGATCATATACAGTTTACCTATCAAATTAAATTAAAATCTTAATTGAATTAAATGTTTTTGGAACTTAAGCATCTGTATAAATACAGTATCTTTTCTCTGGTATGAGAAACTGAAGATGCAAATGAGTTCTAGAGTGTATGATAGATATTGTTAAATAGAAAATTCTCACAGGGAAAAGGGCAGTAGGGGTAAGTAACAAGGGCAAATAAAAATATGATGGTTAAAATAAAGAAAACAAAGCTTATGTATATAGGGGGTGGGGGTTGTCAGGAAGGAAGGGGAATGGGAAAAAATGAGAATTAAGTCATGTCACATGCTAGTACAAATGAGTGTTGTGACAAGTATATATGAAATGTACCAGTAAAGATTCAAATCTAAAAGAAAATATATCCACTAACATCCTGATTAAAATTAGTAAATTTCCTGCTGAAAGTGTTTTAAAATGTCATGTTCATGAGATTCTTCATTCTAATTGTGATTTAGTTTGGATTTATTTATTTATTTTGAGACAGGATCTCACTTTGTAGTTCTTGCTGGCCTTGAGCTCACTCTGTAGTCCTATGCAAGCCTTGGACTCACAGTAATCCCACTGCCTCTGCCTCCCAAGTACTGGGTTTATAGGCAGGATCCACCATGCTCAGCATTGTGGTATGTGGTATGTGGTGCTGATTGCTGGTGGGCATGAGTCACCATGCTCAGCATAATGTTTGTGGTTATCAGGGATTGAACCCAGGCCCAGGTGCTTGCAAGGCAGGCACCAGAACCACTGAGCCAAATCCTCAGCTCTGGATCTATTAATCTTATCATTCAATGTTTTAGAATTTCAGCGTTAATGGACAAAAAACTTAAATGAACATTTCTGAGTACATATTATACAGAAAAAATAAAGCTTTTTCTAAAATGGTTCCTTATTTATATCATAATCACATTTAATCAGTATGACAATAATCAGATAATCTAAGATTTTTTTGACTCACTTTTTTAGAATTAGGCATTTAATTAATAAATTGTTAATAGGTAGCATCATCAATGTTTTAAATGAATTTTTAATTATTAATACATAATCTGCTGTTTAATATAATAGATTATTTAAAAATATAGTTAAATAAATAGAATGAAATGGTATCTAGGTAATGTCCTAGATAATTAAAAAAGACAAAAGACTGCTAAATATTTTAACATTGATAATTTTGTTGTATTTTAATTGCTAACAAAATCTGTTGTCAGTTGAGATGTAGTGTTTTATTTTATTAAAAATGACCTCAACAAATAAGTATCAAATAACAAAAACAACATTACAAAAATAGGCAAAAATTTTAATATATGCTCATAAAATAAATTGAACTAAGTGAAAGCAGGTTGTGTATATAATTTTGTTGATTGTTGATCATTAGTAAATAAAACTTAAAAATACAATAATGTAATGCTACACACTTTCTAGAAAAGCTTAAATTAGGAGAGACAAAATTAAGTATTGATGGGGCCGGGGAGTTAGCTCAGTGGTTCCGGCGCCTGTCTTGCAGGCGCAAGGACCCGGGTTCGATTCCCCGGTAACCACATAACAATACTGGGTGTGGAGACTCACACCCAGCAGCAACCAGTACCACATACCACAGTGCCGGGCGTGGTGGCTCACGCCTGTAATCCCAGCACTTGGGAGGCAGAGGCAGGAGGATTGTGATGTGAGTTTGAGGCTGAGCTCAGGGCCAGCCTGAACCACAA
>PVIR01039905.1:0-13633 GCA_004026965.1 Petromus typicus
AGACCCACACCCAGCAGCAACCAGTACCACATACCACAGTGCCGGGCGTGGTGGCTCACGCCTGTAATCCCAGCACTCGGGAGGCAGAGGCAGGAGGATTGTGATGTGAGTTGGAGGCTGAGCTCAGGGCCAGCCTGAACCACAAAGCGAGACCCTGTCTCCAAAAACCTAAAAAAAAAAACAAAAAAAAACCTAAAAAAACAAAACAAAACAAAACAAAAAAAACCTACAGAACTAGACTTTGAATTGTACCTTATTTCTTGGGGTTTGTTTGTTTTTCTGACTAGGCTGGAAGCTTCTGGAAAGAGAGGGTTAGGTTTGGACCCTTCGTAAGGCTGTGTTGCCTTCTGGAAAGGGGTATATTTGAATTCAATCCAGATCCTTCGTCTGGCTTCAGCCATTAACAGCCCTGTGGCCTTGGGAAAGTAGTCTTCCTATAGCGTTTTGTTGCTCTTGTGCTAAAGCTTGTTGGAGAAATGACTTGAACATTTTTAGTAATTATTTTCCTAGTCTCAGATACCTGTCACAGGTTAAATATCACTGGTGGTGCTTATCATAAGAACCAGAAATTGCTTCAAATTTGGGAAATTCCTCATACTGGCACCAATTTCTTTTCCCATTCATTCCTTTCCAACCTGGGTCCTATGAAAGAAAACCTGTCTCACACCTCCTAGCGATAAATTTGGTAGGGTGATTTCTTATAGGCAGACTATGTATATCACTCTAATCTGTCTATTTCTCTCCATTTCCAGCCCCAGCAATGGCTAACATTTATTGAAGGCTTACAGTGGGCCAGCTGTTCCACAGGCCTGATCTTATTTAATCCCCACTAAAACCATGATTATTGCCATTTTACAGGTAGGGAATTTGAGGCTTATGGGGGTGAAGTAAATCATCCAAAGTCACATAGCTAATTAGTGCTAGATTTCTGATCCAATCTCTCACCTAGGCCTAGACTTCTGTGGCAGGCTGGTAGGAGAGCTGATAACCGTCGTAGCTTCTTCCTTTGCTCAAGTTGGTTTGTGTTCGTGTGGAAACACAGTGAGGCTTTGAGTCTTGAAATCCAGTGCTGCCCTCCACCCTCCCTACTCCATGGTGATAATCTGCGCGATCTGCCTTCGGCCCACTCCATCTGACCTTTTCTGACCTTCTTCCAGTCCCTGGGCTGTGCCACCTGTCCTTGTGCCCTCACCATCCGTATCTGCGGTCCCTCTTTTCCTTGCCTGTGGCCTCAGTCATACCCCCTCAGCCACTCCTCCTCAGCCTCCTTCTGTTCCCCTCTTCCTGCCGAGGTTGGGGGCTGTTAGATCTCCTGGCCTCTGCTAGCTCTTAGGCTCAAATCTTCATTTGTTCCTGATCAGGTTGGGTCAGCTTTCTTGTTCATTGCTTTAATAGCAGCCTGGGGCTTTCCTTAATGGCATTTATCTGAGTTTATGGTTATAAAAATTTTATCTGCAGTTATTGGATTAATGCCTGTCTCTTCTGCCCCAACGGAAAATCCTTGGACAAAGATTATGTCCACTATAGTTCATTTTGTATCTGCAGAGTCCAACATGACCCTTGCTACGTAGTTATTGTTATTTACCATACGGAATAGAACTGAACAGTAGAAACAGAAATGCTAATGATTGGTCTTTCAGTTTCTTTGCCTCTTTTATTACTGGAGCAGGGAGCAGTGTATACCACATGGCCTATGGGTCTCTTTGTGAGCACGTGTGTATGCATAAGTATGCACATATATGGCCTGTGTGCGCATGTCTGCATGTACACACACACACACACACACACACACACACACACACACACTCTCTCATACTCTCCTCTCTCTCCCTCTCTGATAGTCTCCCTCCCTCTCTCCATTATGGGCAGCTGAACCAGGAAGGTGAAGAATATTTTTCATGGCGTTATTTTTATGATAATCTATTTCGATGGTTAATTTGGTTTAGGACACTGATTTATCACCAGTTTATAGATCTCTCCCTCTCTCTCTCTTTTTATTGTCCTATTTGAATTATAAAGATGGCATGTGTGAAATGGAACTTCTTGGCCTATTGTTCTGCTTCTCACGCAATCAGTGTAGTTCAGACAATAAAAAGATCTATAAAATTAATATATACAGAGTGAGAGGGGAGAGAGAGGGACAGAGACAGAGCAAATGGGTAATGCTTTGGAATTGGATACCACATTTATCTCTCTCTGGTGAAGTTCAGAATTAAAATTTACATGTGAAGGAGGCATAAATGAGGTATGAAGGTGTTGTCCTCTCATGTGGAAAGAGGTCTAGTAAATCTAGCCTGTGTTGCCCAAAAACATATTTCCTCTCTTTTAAGGGCTTACAACTGCTAGGTTAACTTTAGACCACCAAATATAACTTAAAAGTTAATATCAGGTCATTTAGGAATAGTATTATGTAGTTGACCAGGTACAACCCAATGACATCAAAAACAGGCAATTTAACAAGATATTTGCCTGTGAATTTTTCCAGCACCTGGTTCCTGTATTGTAGACAGGTAAGTTAATTAGGTTATCTTGTAGCCAGTTAGACAGGGACACCCAAAGGATCCAGTCCTGAAGAGCCAACACAGGGTGGAGTCCACATGGAGAACAATTAAGGCACATTCACTAGTTAGCATTATAAAATGGAAAAGTTGCTCATTTATTCAATAGTATCTGGGTGAGTGTACTCATAATCCTATTGATTGGTTATGGTTTTGCCCCATCTCGTGTCCATCTTGTAATTTCCATTGGGTCTTATAGTTTTGTCCCACCTTGAACCCACCTCACCTCATGACTTTGCTACATAAAAACCCTCTAGGAAATGGGGTCTGGGGCAATCCACTTGTCCATCTTCCTTCTGTCTTTCTTAGACAGAAGCTTCCTTCTGTCAATAAATTTTTCTTGTCTTAATCTCCATTGTTCCTAAAATTCATTATTTGATTTTAGAGAACATGAACTCATGTTTCTGATGTCTAGTAGATTTGGGAGTTACGTCTGTTCCCTCTACATCAGCTGCCTGGTACATAGTAAGTGTCTGATAAATTGTAGGGTACCCATAGCTGAACAAGTGGAGGGAAGGGATGGCTGGTTAACCCTACCCCTGGATACCATCTCAACATTATTGGTCCTGCTGGAATGTAGTGTCTTGTAGCTCTTCTGGCTGATTCTTCCATTTTGGGGGTCTCTTGGCTTCCTCTTTGGATTTGTCAGACTTCTCACACTAGCTGTTGACCTGTCCCTTTCAAAAATATGAGATGGAGGAAATTCTAGTAGAGGGCTTGATGCTGATAAATAGCCAGTGTGAGTAGAAAATGAACAACAGCCTTCCTACCTTCTGAGGAAGTATTTTGAATGACTGCGTGTCTGCTCCCAGATGTGATTTCACTTGAGGTTCTTGGTTTGACTATTTATTGCTTTGCTTGAAATGATGGTTATTATTGTTACAAATATTATTATGCTGAGGAAGCCAGCTTGCAAGCACAGACAGCTGCATTGTTTACAAACATAATTAATGAGGTGATTTTTAATATCAACAGCTCAGCACCAGCTTTTTAAAAGACTGTTTATGGTCTGGGCTGCAGAGCCATTTGTAACTTCCACTGAGCTTCTGTGACGGGGCTGCCTCCTAAGAACCATTTCCTTTGGCTGATACTTGGTTTATTTTATGAATGACAAAAATAAACCCCTACTTGTTGCTGATGAGGGTTGGTTTATGTCTAGCAAGCCCAGGCCTACCAAAAGATAAACACAAGAATACTTTTCTAAGAAGCAAAGGTGCATATCTTAGCAGCTTACTTCTGTATTTATACAAAAGTCATCCAGCCAAGGGGGCTGTGTAGGGCACTGGGAGGGAGCGGTCTATTCTCTTGCTAAACATGGAAATGTTTTTGGTGATATGATGCTATATAAACACCTGTAACATATCAATATGTGGAAAAATGGCTTGGATGTCAAACAGGTTTTACTTATTTATGCTTCCATTCCTCAAATAGGTCTTAGGAACCTGTGATGTAGTAGTTGAAGCTTGCTACATGATCTCAGACTTTTATTTCATTCAGTTATATTTGGGTGAGGAATTTGAACAAAGATTTTTTTTTCTCCTCTACATCTGGCTGGGCACAATCTTTTGAAATGGCCTCTTACACCTTTCTTCCTTGATAAGGAATAGAATAAACTCATCCATTTTTCTTTTTTTTTTTTTGCTTTGCATGTCTGACTTTGAACTTTGAGATTCTATCAGTGATTGGTAGCTGGTGGACTCCAAGTTCAGAAGATAAAGCTATTCCTATGAAATACTTGGGCACCTTGTTAAGTAAATAGATGAAAGACTTCCACCTGCCTAACATGGGAACGAATCATCTTCGGCTCTGCTGGCTTCAAAGGAAAGAAAATAGATGCTTGTCTGGCTTCTTACACTTCAGAAGTTAGGTGATTTCATTGTCTGCTTAAAGTTATCCTTTTCCCCTATGCAAATTCCAAGCAAATTATTGTTTGACTTCCTCTTGGTCATGGTTATAGCTGTTTGTTAGAAGGCAGTAAGTTATAGACAAAAAGATTAAAAGAGGTAAGATGACCCAAGAGGACTAAGTTTGCCATCTTGCATTTTTTCTTATAATTCAGAGGCAAATCCTTCTACCTCATAGCTTTATGATCTTAACTCCAAGTGTTCTTGTTTACTTCCTTAATCCTTTATCTACTCTGGCATCTCTGGAATGGGTGATGAGAACTTCATGAATGCCCCAGGTTTCATAACTTTCATTGTTGAGTAAGAATATTTATTGACTACATCTGCACATTAACCAGTCATCTGGGATATGTAACCCCTACCCTCAGAGAGCTTACCTTTTCTCAGAAGATATGGAAGCAAATAATTATGATCTGTGCCTGTAAGAACACTAATAGTCATTTTTCTTTTCTTTTTTGAGACAGAGTCTCACTTTGTAGTTCAAGCTGGCCCTGAGCTCAGTCTTGAACTCACAGAAATCCTCCTGCCTCTGCCTCCCGAGTGCTGAGATTATAGGCATGAGCCACCATGCCTGGCGCTGTGGTATGTGGTGCTGCTTGCTGGTGGGTGTGAATCTCCATGCCTGGTGTTGTTGTATGTGGTTACTGGGGATTTAACCCAGGCCCTTGCACTTGCAAGACAGGTACTAGAACCACTGAGTTAAATCCCTGGCCCCCAGCACACTGATATTCTTCTAAAGGGAGTTGTTTGTTTGATCTGTTTGACAACTGGAATGTTCATTTTGCAGATTATACTCATGAGGAGAGAGGAGCAAAGAAAGGGGCCAGAGGCATGTAAATTGAATTATATAAGAAAAGACATAAAGTTACCAGTAGGATGGAAGAAAATGAATTTAGAAGGTATAAGGATGGAGCAAGTAGAGGGGAGCTCATGTTTGAAGATACAGGGAAGACTTTGGGGATCAGTTGCCAAGATGATTGTCATTTTTGGAGATTCAATAGAAAATTCATTTATTTAAAAAATTGACCTAACATAAAAAATAAGCAAATGTTAAGTGTGTAGCTCATTGCATTTTCAAATATGAATGTGTAACTACTATGCACATCACGATTTGGAACGTTTCCTCTGGCCCCAAAAGAACTTCCTTCATGGCTCAGCCATGGTCCCTGTTCTGATTCTGGTCCCATAGAGTAGTTTCCCATGTTCTTAAGTGCCATATTCGTGTTATCATGTAGTATGTGTTCTTCACTTCTAACTTCTTTCATTCAACTTCATAGCTGTGAGATTTATACATCTTTGCATATATCAGTAATCTGTTTTTTTCATTCTATGATAGTATTTCATTGAATAAATTTACCACAATTAATTAATTTGTTTACAAGCAAATTAATAGATATGCTCATTGTTCATGTTAATAGACATTTGGTTCTTGCCAACTTGGGCAAGCTATTTTGAGCAATGCTGCCACAAATATTGTATCATACAAGGTTTTTTGTTGCTAGAACTAAATACCTAAAATATGTAATTTAAAGAGAAATTTCTTAGAGGTTAGCTGGCTCTCAGGCAGAAACAGCATGGGAGAAGGGCCTGGAGGAGGAAAGTTGCTCAGTCCATGGCAGTAAGGAAGCAGAATGGGGGAGAGGGAAGACAGAGATAGAGACAGAAACAGAGGAGACAGACCAGTCAGAGTTCGAGTACTTTGATAAAGTTGTTCTGGTTATTATATGGTATAATAACTCTCCTCTATGAGGCTTCAGAGAAAACTACATTTGTAGTCAGATTGGTTGGTTTCAGATTCCTCACAGCAACCTCAGGGTTCCCTGGGTTCGAGTACTGGCTTTTCCATTTACTGTGTGTTCTTTGGCAAGTTAGTTTTTGCTTTTGTGCTTTGTCTGTTGCACCTTTTATTCTTCACCTGCCAAATGTAAATCATAGAATGTTGCATAGAGTTTTTATGAAGTTTGAATGAGGTGGTTATAGGCATAGTCCTCTGTAAAGGGCCAGACATAAAATTAGTACTCAGAAAAGGACAATTTTTGTTAGAATTAACTGAAGTGTGGCAATTCTAAGAGAAGGGTTAAACATAGGAGGATAGAATTGGGAGAACTGGGCTAGCTTTCACATGGAGATTCTCCTTTCACAACTAGCCCTATATGCTTGGGGTTTGATAGGAAGAGGAAGTGCTTCCCTAGTACCACTGTGTACTACCCCTTTCTGCATGCTGTAGGTAGCTATGACCTCTGAGGCTTTGCATTTTCAAAGTTTAGCTTTTATAAAGACCTGCTACTTTCTCATATGACATCACAAGCCACCATCAATGAGTAATTTTAGAAGCAAGATCTACAATAATTAGAAATTTCTTGAAGGAGAATGGTTAATATGCAAAGTAAGAGAAGAAAGAAGAAAAACTTGAAAAAGAAGGATGAAAAGAAGCCTGTTTAATTTTATGGTTGATGCAACATGTGTGTCCTGCCAGAATAAATCGGATCATCTGATTTTCAAATTGCTGGGTCTATTGTTTCAGAAATAGAGGATGTAAATAATTTCAATGCAGTCTCCCGGATCTGGACCTCTCTCATCCAGAACTGTTATCAGCATTAGCATAATTTATGGTGCTATCTAATAATGAAATCACTGAACACTGATTGTACAGCTTCTTAAAGCTATAATTATTGCTCATTAGGAATGGATTTCATATTGTTTGCTCCTGGCACATAACAAGTTATTGAAAAGGAAAAGTTGTCAGTAGAAATGAGAAACCAGAAAAGGTGTGGGGTTTTTGTTGTTCCTGAATATTATCTCTAATGAATCTAAGATTTTGTTTCAGGAAAATAGTGAACAGCTAGCCACTCTAGTTGGTATTTATGATGTATTCCTTCTTTAATGAAAATTTTAGCTTCACTTCATACATCTTTTTTGTCCATGAGGTACTAATTTTTCAGTAAATGTTTGTTAACTCAGTGAATACACAATGAAAATAATGAATGAAAAAATTACAATTTTAGCAGGTGACATTCTGAGCTTTGTCCAGCTCATCCTGAATATTAATGAAGGAAGTGCCTGTGTATCTCATTTGAGAGGTTGAAGTTGGCAGTTCTTCAGAGAGGCTTGAATCAGAAATACATCTTAGCATATTCATCTCAAAATATTCTCTTTTTTGGTAGTATCAGTGGTTCTGGGGATGGAATCCAGGGCTTTTTGCAAGCTAAGCAAGCTCTCTTTCACTGAGCTACATGCCCCACCCCTATCTCAAAACACGTTAGAGTGTGTTTTCTTGAATCACAAAAACAATGCTTGACTCTTTTTTTTTTTTTTTGGCTGTGAAAGATACTGTATGTACTGAGTAAAATGTGAGAGCTTCTTTCGATTACTCTGGTCAGTCCTGTCCTATGAGCAGACTGTGTATGTGTCCTACAAGCCCTGGTTTTTCTGGCAATATTGAAAACTCAGTGCCCATTATGACATACGGGGGAAAAGCCTGCTTTTGTTGGTTAACAGATCAATTCTTTCCAGAACACAGGGTTGAGAAGGGCTTGGTCTTAACTCAGAAGATAGAAATTTGGTTAGTGATGCCTGTGTTTAGCATGTGATGCTTGGGGAAAATTATACTTTTCAGCATGGGGAGGAATAATAACTAATACATCACAAAACAGGTCACTGTCAGAATGTTCATGATTCTAGAAATGGGAAAGAGGGCTTATCAAAGAAGACTTAAGTTTATTATGAGCAATGCCTTTGGTTGGTGATGTCACAAGCTTCAATGGAACGTGACTTGACTTTGGAAATAATGTAATTTATTTGACCTTAATAAGTTAAATGTGACTTACATGTTTGCCAGTTAACCCCGCTTGATTTATCTAGTACCACAGCAGATTTCATAGCCTGACTTTTCTCTACGCAGTTTTAGCTTTTTTAGGTCTTTGGGCATGGAATCCAAAAGGGCTGAGGAAATCAAATGTCTCTTTAATAGAGTTTGCCCTTACTTCTTCATAACTGTGTTCTCTTTTCTTTAAATATCCTCTTATCTAGGACACTCTAGTCTCTGACAGTACAGGAAAATGTCAGATATGCAGAAATAAGAAAGCCTTATTTTTTCACTGGAAATTTTCAAACTTTAGTAAAACTGTAGAAATGTTTAAATTGCCTTCCAATTTCAGAGAGAAATTGGTTTCCTTTAACACTTAACGAGATAAACTGCAATTCGATTCAAGTCATTTTTCTGCTTCTCCTTGTTGACAATCTGAGGTTTTTTATTTTTTTTTTGGTTTCCTCTTGCTTTCTGATTGACTTCAAGATTGCATCTAATCTTTTTATTTTATCTTGCACGAATGCAGCCTGCAATGTGTTGTGACAGGGAGCCAGATCTCCTATTAGCATATATTTATACCTTGCCTCACACAAAAGTTGTGCTTGGGGATGATTAAAGCAGGCTGGAGCTCTGAGGCATGCAAGGGCCCCTCTTCACCTCTCCTCCCACGAAAGCCCTCTCTCCCAAACGTCAGTCCACACAGAGATGTAACTGTTTGAAGAACGGGAACAGATAGAAAAGCCCAAAGAGCAGTTGTGTACGAAGTTAACATGATGGAAGAGTTATCAAATAGTTACAGGTATGGGAAGATCCAAGAGATGGTCTTTGTCATTGGAGACACCTTGGAAGACTTTTTGAACATGAAATATCCTGGGCAGAAATCTGGGATTGAGCTTCGTGAGAAATGTTTATGATTTGTGGAGATCCAGAATATGAATTATAGTTCCAGATGAACACAAGGACCATGATTCCAAGACAGGATCGTTTCTGATATGACTTGGGGAGACAGGATGATGATATTTCTTCCTGTTCTGTTTGCTTTACCATAGATACAAGTTAACAGAACACACCGTAAACAACAGTGTGACACATGCCTGCACATTCTTGATGTTCTGCTTTTCAGTGGGATTTTAGGGCCTCCAGGGTCCCAGGGCTTATGCATTACTAAACTCTACCCCCTATCAAAACTAGTCACCTGGGCCAGGGACTTAGCTCAGGGGTTCCGGCACCTGCCTTGCAAGTGCAAAGACCTGGGTTCCATCCCCAGTAACCACATACAACAGTGCTGGATGTGGAGACTCACACCAAGCAGCAAGCAGAAGCACATACCACAGTGGTGGGCATGGTGGCTCAAAACTGTAATCCTAGCACTTGGGAGACAGAGGCAGGAGGGTTGCTGTGAGTTCAGGGTTAAACTCGGCCAGCCCGAACTACAAAAGCAAAATCCTGTCTCAAAACAAAAACAAAAACAAAAACAAAAACTAAAAAACCCTGACCATCTGGTATTTACACCTGGGTTGGACCTAATTTCCAACACCCCACATCACTCTATTTTAAGCTTTTTTTTTTTCTAGTTGCAGAAGGGTAGGCTTTGTTTTCACAGAAAGCAATATTGACAAATGTTGACCATTTCAGTAAAAAGTGAAAGACAATTTGAAGGAAGGAAGGCATTTGAATTATTTGCATGTTAGGGAATTGGTCCAAAAGAGAACTCTCTACTAGCTCTTGTCCATTTAGGATGCTGACTTTCAGCGACTGTTCTTGGAAACAGAGTGTTGAGAAATTTTTCATTATGATGTACATCTCACAGCCTTGAAAACATATTTCTTCTCTATCTATGAGCACTCTGGGCACAGGAATGGTATCTCATTTATCTGTATCTTCTTATTGACTGTTAGTGCTAATGCAGTCTTTGAGCCATATAGCATAGGCATCGCAATTCTGTATGATATGTGATTGAAAAAGATGGTGTGTGGTTAAATAAAAATAATTTATTACATCAAAATACACACTGCTATTAATCCTCCTCAAAACACACTCTTCTGCCCCAGCTTCTAGTACAGTTATCCCACGTTCTGCCGCTCTTTTTATGAGACAGGGCCTTGCTTTGTAGTTCAGGTTGGCTCTGTACTCACTGTGTAGCCCAGGCTAGTCTCAAACTGGGGACTGAATTTAGGATCTTGCTGTTTCCAGGTAGGTGCCGGAGCCACTGAGCTAAATCTCTAGCTCTCATGCCACTTTTTTTTTTGTTTGTTTTTGAGACAGAGTCTTGTTTTTATAGTTCAGGCTGAGCCTGAGCTTGCTATGTAGCCCAGGCAAGACTTGATCTCACAGCAATCCTCCTGCCTCTGCCTCCCAAGTGCTGGGATTACAGGTGTGAGCCACCGTGCCCGGAACTGTGGAATGATTGCGGTGGGCATGAGTCACCACACCTGGTATTGTCATTTGTGATTAATAAGAATCAAACTAGGGACCTTGTGCTTGCAAGGCAGGTGCCGGAACCACCTAGCTAAATCCCTGGCCCCTCATGCTACTTTGTGAAGCAGTTCTGGAAGTCTTCTTTCATGAGTGTCTTTGGTTATGCTGTGGTGCCTGTTTTGATATACTGAATAAATTTAAAACATGGTTATTTTGACTTAAGAAGAGCCAGAAGTTGCATGTGCCAGATCAGAATAAAGCGTATGAGGTCACATCGTAATGTTTGTACAAACATGGCTTTCCGTTAGGTATCACTTGGGAGCAGCATTCACCATATTTTTTTTTTCTCACATCATAAGCCTTTGAGAGAAACCTATGAGATTTAGAATGCCAAGAGTATGCGTACTCAAAAGCAAATGTTATACTTTAATAATAAAAAAAATCACAAACACAGGAAGTACTCATTTTCCTTCTATTACATTAGCAAGTACAGACAAGAGCAGTTAAAAAGCAGACTTTAAATAAAATAAGAAACAGTGGTTTCTTATGGACAGATAAATGTTGGAATTACCTGTGGAAGCTTTAAAAAATATTTAAATCCAAGCTTCACTTTTGGAGAAGATTGTAATCAGGATCTGAGGGGTTTTGGGTTATTATTATTATTATTTACTTTTTTATCTGTAGTGGTATAGAAAATTGAGTCCAGGGCTCTGTGCATGCTGGGTAAGCACCCTACTACTGAGCTACACCCCCAGCCCAGGACTCCATACCCTTAGGCAACTCTGCCCCTTCCTTCTGATTTAGGTTGACTGGGACACTTTGGGTTCTGTTGGGGATTGTTTGGGGTGTGGGAGTTTTCCCTGTGGATTTATTAGCAGTAGGAAAGAGCTTCACTTCTAGCCTTTTTGAAGTCTGGCTCAGGTCTTTCTTCTCCAATGAGGAATTTCTTTTTTTCTTCTTTTATCCAATGTTTGGCTTCTTCTCTAGACCTGCACCTGGTGGTCTCAGGAGCCAACAAGGCCTTTATTGTCTGTGCTCACGACTCTTGTTTTTGAGATTTCTTTCCTGTGACATATTCTTGCACCTCAACATTTTCTTTCACTGGAGTCTTGCCTATTGGTATCAGTTATGTAATTTTATGGTCAGATTCATTTATCAATTTAATTTGAGTTTTTACTTTGCCAGTCTTTTTCTTTTTTCTAGCAGGCTTGGCTCCTTGCGGAAGCACCACTGGTTTTAGATGCCACGCCACCTTTCATTGTGGCTGATGCAGCTTTCTTAGTTTTTACTTTAACTTTCTATTTTCCTTCTTCAATTTTTGTTTTTCACAATCTTTTTTCTCTTTCACTTTTTTCTTAGCCTCTTTTTTTCCATCATGTTACGGATGGATATTTTGTTAGTTTCATCCTGACAAGTGATAAACGAGGGAAAGATGGGAAGGAAAGACCAACTTCTCCGTTTTCACAAATAAGAGTTTCTCACTTTCCCATTTCTCTGGCACTTTTTCTGCCAGACTTTCCAGCACGGCAGGGATGTTTCCAGTGTGTTGAATCTGCATGCCCATGCATATAGTCCCGCAAGAACCACTTTTGGAGATGTTTCAGATAATCCTACGTGAGGAGTTGTTGATCTCTTTCAATACATTCTTGGCCAGAAGATTTACAGATCCTAGAACTTTCTTCCTTTGATGGAAATATCTTCCTACAGGTGAAGGTAAAAGCTGCCTAATTCTTTGATGAGTAAGCAGGAAGTCAAAACTACTCAGGAGGCACAGCTTGGCTTCATAAGGTTTATATTCCATATTGAAAGTTCGCAAAGGGATAATCTGCTTCCTGCTTAACTCCGTGTTCAGAAGCTTTCTGTAGAAACGTTTCTTTCTGTTCTTTTGACCGGAGTTTATTCTTGGTAGATAAACGCACAAGATCTCTGACAGATCTGATCGATTACTATAAGACAAGGACAATCGACCCTCAATTCTCTTTTGGAATTTTCTATAATTTCACCTTTAAAGATAAATATTCATTTTCATTCAAAAGCAACACATTATTGTTTTTCTTGCACTTGGAAAGTTTCCATTGCCTTTCCAATCTACAGTTGGGCTGGCTGCAGTGAGATGGCCTCCACCAGAGTCGAGATGGAGGTCACAGTGTCTCCCGAGGCGAACTGGGTGGCGAAGGATCCCGCTTCCCGCTCTCACCCCGCACAAACTCCAGCGAAACTCGGGCAGGTTTCTCGTGCGCATGCGCAAGAGAGGCCCGGAACTGGAAATCTGCTGCGCGATGCATGCCCCACATCCTGTCAGAATAATATTTTTATTACACCTCGTAAAGACACAAAAGAGGACTGCCAGAAGTGCCTCAGAAAGTGGCAAGAATGATGGGATAAGTGTGTTTGAAGTGAGGGTGAGTACTCTGAGGGGTATTAAATGGAAGTCTGTCACTACAATACATTTTCTGTATTTAAACAAACATTTACTGTATTTTTAGATCATTTCCTGTACTTGTAAATACTTCAGGCTTTAAAAGGGGAAGCCATGCATGGAATATTGAGGTGGCTCATTCTCACCGTTTTTCTATTCCTCCAGTTTTGTGGAGTGGCAAGCTGACCCGCTCTGGTGTCTTCTGTGAGGGCCCAGGGGAGCCGACACCCGAGGTAGACTCGCGTTGCATCTGTACTCTTTCTTGGCAACTTTGCCATGGATTGGCATGGTAGCCTTATTGGACCTTTCTTTTTTTTTTTTTTTTTTTTTTTTTGAGACAGGGTCTCGCGTTGAAGTTCAGGCTGGCCCTGAGCTCAGCCTCAAACTCACATCACAGCAATCCTCCTGCCTCTGCCTCCCGGTGCTGGGATTACAGGCGTGAGCCACCATGCCTGGCATTGTGGTATGTGGTACTGATTGCTGCTGGGCATGAGTCTCCACACCCAGGGTTACTGGGGGATCGAAC
>PVIR01039906.1:0-13633 GCA_004026965.1 Petromus typicus
TAGACAACGGGCAAAGGAGACGGAGTATCAGTACATGTGTAAGTGCGTGTAGAACGCGTGTAGCGGTGACCAACGCTATGAGGAAACGAGAATGAGGTGCTAGGAAGAGAATGGGGTTTGCTACATGACAGAAGAAGCAAGGGGAGGCCCGGCCCAAGAGGTGACACTGAAGACGAGATGGGTGGCGACGGCGCGCTGGGGCGCGTGCGGATGAGTGTCCTCCACAGAAGACAGCAAGTTCCAGGGTGACGGGGCTGTGGATGTTCTGTGCTGCTTCCTGCTCCTGGCGCTGAGGAAAGCCTGGTTTCTGGACCGAAAGAACAGGAGAGGCTGTGAGGGCGGAGGACCCAGCCTTGGGCGACTCTTCCAAGCACCATGGGACACTGTGTTCTGTCTGCGCGGGAGACTCTCTGGGGCAACCTGGCTCTGTGCGAGGAAGAAAGCGAGCGAGCTGAAAGGAGGAAATGACCGAGGAGGGGACTGGGGTTGGAGAAGTAGAGCCTGAGAAGCCGAGTCAAGACAAGTTTTCAAATTAGTATTGCTAGCACCTGCTGATAGGTTACCGTGGGAAATGAAGGAAACGGGATTGAGAGGATTTCTGGCGTGAGGTTTTGACTGATTGGAGCCATTCTTTAGATAAGAAAGATTAGAAGACTAGAAGTTGTGTGTGTGTGTGTGTGTGTGTGTGTGTGCGCGAGTGTGTGTGTGTGTGCGTGTGTGTGTGTGTGTGCGCTTGCACCTGGGGGTGGCGGGGAGAGACTCAAAGAGGAAAGGGTGGCAATGACGGAAAATCCGCAGTTATTTCTGACTCAGTAAGTGTGACGTGCCACGCAAGTACTGAAATGGAAATGGCCAGTGGATAGGTGACCGCAGGACTCTGCTGTTGAGATGGGAGTGGACCAAGCACAATCCTACACTGGCCCTGAAGCGAAGGGGGAAATTCAATGATATCGATGTGTCTTTACTTAAGATATTGATATGTTGTTAATGCTACGTTTGGGGGCCTTCATTTTGTTTTCGCGAACACTGTATGAAGCACTATTTATTGACTACTTAATAATATTGCTTATTAAATCCCTGATATCTTACTTGCTTCATGCTAAAATAGCTATTGTCCATCTAAAGCCATACTCTTACGTGAATTTCTCCAAGGAGGCAGGACGGGGTAGGGGAGAGGTCAGGAGATGGCACCAACCAAAGGGATGGAGGAGGGACAGCAAGAAAACAGGCAAGAGAAGAGGCACAAGCAGCGCGCACTCATCAGAGTTCACGTCATCACCGTCCTGCGCCTCAGGCATCCGAGTGGCGTCCCCTTTCACTGCTACTGTAACTACAGAAGTCAGTGGTATTAGCTCTGCTTCAGAGACGAGGGAACAAGGATTTAAGATGCCCAGTTTTAATATCATTCCACCAGCTGCTCCACTAGTCTATCATATTCTCTATTTATTCCTTTATCCTTCTTTCTCTCTCCTGTTGTTCTGTTCCGTTCTGGGCACAAAAGTGGGCAGAGCGAGCAAACGCCCACTGCGCTGAACTGGATGAGAAGGGCACCTGCCGAGTGGGCACCGCTATGAGGCACTGCGTGCAGTGAATGGCGGGCGCTTGTGCACCCAAAGTCTGCACTGGGTCTTGTTCTCATCTCATGCACTTAAAATCCCTTCTTTGTGTTCTGTGCCATGTGAGCTTCCATTGAGGCCTTGCTGACTCCGAGCTCAAAGGAAAAAAAGATTATTTTCTTAGAGTCTTAGAGAAAACAGTTATCTACATTTCTTTGTTTTTCTCGTGCTAATGTACCGTGTTGACGCTAAAATTTGCTATGACATGCTTGAGACTCATTTATGAGCTTGTTACTAAACTGAACAATGACTTCATAATACTTAGCGTGTTTTTGACATTCGCAGTGCGTAGCTCTGTACTAAGAGCTTGTTGTGCATTAGCTCATTAAATTCTTAACACAACCCTGAAAGCTAGCTATTGTCATCTGCTCTCTTTCTGAGACATACAGTGTGATTTGCTCAGTGATAAAGCTAGTAGATTTCAGAGCCTGAGCGGAACTGAGAAGCAGTTCTTCATTGCGTTCACCTGCTCTTCTGTTATCACCTACTCAATTATTATTGGGAAATTTTCTTCGGTAGCCACCAGTAGAGAAAATTTGAGTATCCACCCATTTCTAAATACTTACTTATTTTCTTTTGTGACTCCCATGTATCTAATCTCTCTCGAATTCTGTCCTCCCATTCAGAGTAGCCTGATGTGGCCAACATTTGTAACCTCAGGGTCAATGTGTTCCTGCAGGGACAATACATACGTGATTCTTTCCAGCCCTGCTGGCATACTGCTTTCCTCTTTTCAAAAGTATCAAGTCAGCATTCTGCAGCAAACACTCCTCTCAAATTGACCTGGCCCTTTAGGGAAAGCAGAAGCTCTTTTTAAATGTGTGCTTGGAGTCAGAAGAAACATATTTTCCAACTTCAGCTGATAGAGAAATGACAAGCTGCTTATATTCAGCTTTCTCAATATCCTGCATAAGCACTCAGCATCGACAAAAAAAGCTGGAATAAGGCAGGGCAGCCAGAGGCCTGTAAGAGTTTCGTGGCAGTTGACCAAAGAGGAAATTACTTCAAAGAGAAGAAAGCATTTGTCTTTACCTGACAACAAAATCCCAGGCCAAACGAGTGTCAGTACACACTCCAATGTAGTACTTTGAAGTGGTGTTTATGTGGTAATTGTACTCTCCATCAGGACATTCTGATAAAGCATCTAGTTTTATTTATTTTGATCTATTGTCCTGAATTCTGTCCCTCTCTTCATCCCTAATGAAATTTATATCTCTAGTAGCCAAGGAGTTTATTTCCAGAGAAACCTGTTATTCATTTTTCTGTGTGTTTTTGTCTTTCTTTCTTGAAAGAATGTACACTGCTATGAGTCTGATTCTTTAATCATGCATGCCTCTTGTTGAGCCAATGGTAAGAAAAATTACCCAAATGGATACATGCATGGCCTGGGAAAACTAATTTTACCTGGTAATTTGGTGAAATGCAGATTTGAATTATTATGACTAAAATGTTTTAAAGTAGATGTGTGCAAGAATGTTGAGCAGACAGGCAGGTTTTACGTGCTGGACAAGTCATGAGCAGTGAGTGATTGGAAGACTGTTTTGAATTCTCAAGATATCCGGCCCTCTTCAGTCTGTGGGTATCAGAAGAGGGAGCCGCATGTCAGCACTCCCAGCAGTGCTGGAGGCCGCCGCGGGTACAGATTCATTTTTACTTGTGGGTGTGTTTCCTGCACTTTTCATCATAGACACAAGTGAATTTTTCAGTATGTAATTAGACCAAAAGTCATTGATTTTGATTCACTTTCTTGCCTTGATTATGGTAAACTGTTCAGTTGACAGTCTTGCAATTGTATTTCCGTTTGCTGCTTAGTGCTCAAATTTGTACTAGTACCATAAGGTCTTTTAATCCTTGATTTTGTTTTTTCTTTCCAAAAATTAGTATCATTCTTTGTCTTTTAAGTGGTAAATAATTTCAGCGTTCTGTTTCCACAGGGGTACCAAAATTATGGCTGAAAACAGGAAGTTAGCAGTTTTCCTTTGAATCCTGAAGGCAAGTTCAAGGTCACACTAGGACAAAGGAGCTCCCCACCTGAGAGGACAATCCCCTGTGGAGAACCAGTGACCTTAGTTTCCTAATTAAAATGTTGCTTCAAATTTTAGGGGAAACTTAGAAGAGAAAGCCATCTGAGAAAGCCCACAGCATTATTTTCATGAACACTATGATTTAAAAATTAGTAATATTAATTTGAAATAAAATACTTATAACTGGAAACAGATGTGTCTTGGTTAGGACCATGCAGGGAAAAGCACTGCTAAAGGAATGATTTTTAAAGCATATTGACTCTTCAGTTACTGCAGGGAGCAGACAGTTATTGCCATTCTCTCGTGTCCCCTCATGTAAAGCAAACCAGTGGAGGAAATCCTGAATCTGCTTTGGTCTCATGTGGCTGCCAACCTGAACGAAGACAATTACTAAATGACGCTTTTATATGATGCACATTTTAATGTGTTCAACAGATACATTTAAACAGCTGGCTGAGAGGCTGGGGTTAACCTGGTTCTTTCCATTACAGATGGCTGAAGGCATGCGCATGAATAATATGATTGTTTTATTCATCTTAGGTCACTATATTTATAACGATGGTGTGTGTGAACATGTTCACTTGAAGGGGACTTTTGGCAAAAATAACTGATATATGAAATATTTATCAGTCACTGTATCAATCACAAAATTATTCATGGCCATGTACACAGATGGGGATGTCTGGAATGGCAAAGCTGAGAGGAGCAGCGCCTCTCACCCAGACCGGAAGAACACCCAGCAAAGGGACTCTTTGATCGCCTCCTCACCTGGGAAAGTTTGCTGCTTCCTCAGTGTGTTCAAATGGGGGAGGCGCAGGGACTTAAAATTATGACGTAAAAAAAGAAACGTGTTTAAAATTCTCACCTTTTAAAACAAATTTGTCAGAAAAACTGAAATGTCTTTGAAATCTAGCTATAACTAACAGACATGGGACAGCTTAACCAAAAGAAAGTATCTATCAGAATATATCTTTCTCAAATGGATCTCAAGAGTGTAATATGGGTGAATCACCAGCCTGATTCACGTCAAGCCAGCATGTTTAATTTACACATAAACTACTTTTATGTTATTTAGCTAACAATGTATTTTAATATGGTGAATACCAATGACCTCGGTGCTTAAGCCAATAACTAAAGCATGGATGATACTCCACACTTAAGAATGAGTTTCTCTAGCCTATCACCCAGCTTCCTCTCCAGCATTGCTAATTTTGTCGATTTTCTGATATAAAAATAAACAATTAAATGAATCAAAAATATTCAAAGCACAGCCTTTGGTTTAGTTGTAAAATTTATAAGTATACTTATACTATATAGAATCTTCTGGGATTTACTTTACCCAACATGATTACTAAGGACCCTTTGTTTCTATCCTATAGCAATAGTTTGTTTTCACTTAGAGATAACATTTCAGGGAATGAATGTCACAAGGTTAATTATAAATTCTCCTCATGATACATTTTTCAGGGTCAGAATAATGCTATTCTAAACATTCTTACACATGTTGTTCATGTTCTTTTATTTGCTGTTTATGTGCAAGACTATCATTTAGGTTTATACCCAGGAGTGGAATTACTAAGACAGAGAGTAGGCAAGTGTTTAATTGAAGAAAAAAATGTCAAACTGTTTCAGATGTGACTGTGTCAGTGACTGCTCCTGCCACTGCCTGGACTGTATCCGTCCACCTTCTTTACAATACTTTGTATGAGCTCAGCAAATTCACCTACTTAGCTTTGTATTTCAGCTATTGTATTTTAAATTTTCAAATATTCATTGGTTGGCTCTTTTCAATATCACATGTCTTTTGCTGATATTTTCTATTTTTTCTTTAAGTATTTCTGTAATTGTCTGTTAGAGGTATCCTTATGACATTACTTTATATTCCCTACTATATAATTTTAATATTACTATCTTCCCAGTGTTGATATCTATGAATGACCTTTCCCATTTTAGCTGAAATCTCCCTAGCCTTAGATTTGATGCTATTTCCTATTGAACTCTAGATGTTTGAAACTCTGGAAACTATTTAACATTTCCATTTTAGCTGGCTTCTTCTGCTATTGAGCTGGCAAGAGAAAGAAGGACATTTCGCTACTGCTGGATGGGGATAAAATTCTGATTCCCATAGAGTATTCATGGACACTCTCAGGCTCTTCGTTACTGCTGCTGGATTGGTTTGGGTATTCCATTTTCACAAGATATTTCTTCGCTGCAAGGTGTCCCTACTTGGTCTCCATTGATATTGATATTATGGTAGGGAGACTTCCTAAGCATGTAGCAAAGATGAAAGTCCTGGCTGCAAACGTGGATGTCTGTGATACCAGCTGCAGTGGGAACTGGTAAATCCAGTGACAGTGTCATGAGAATGAGGTCTGAGCTCTTCATTTAGCCTCTGCTGGAGGAGATAGGGATAATGCTGCAGGGTTGGGTTGTTTTGTTTGGTTTCTGTGAGTTTTGGCTGGTATTGAACAATTTTTATTTAGAAGATTTTTGGTTTGATATATTACACATTTCCTGCTCTTGTGGTTCAAGAGATACACTTCTACTGAAATTATTTTATACTTTTCTTAATCTATTGGCATTTCCATGTTTACAGCCTTTTAAGCTCCAAATATGGGATGTATGAAGAGAAAAAAGAAAACCCAGAAACTTACCACCATTTCATTCCTTTGATAATGAGATCTTTTGCTGATCTACCTCAATGTCTTCTTATGTTTATTTTATAGAAACACCCAGGGATATTAGTAGTGATCAGTAGAAGGAATAAAGTAAATGCATATCAACTTCATCTTATTTTGAAAAATTGATTCCTGTTTTTAAATAATAGCAGAGTTGAAAATATAGCTTACTTCAGTCTTTGAGGCCAGTATTATCCACATACCATAGACAAAGATATCTAGAGAAAAGAAAATTAAAGACCAATTTTTCTTATGAATATTAGATATATGAATCCTCAACAAAATTCTTTCAAATCAAGTCTAAGAACACATTAAAATGATTACAGACCATGACCACGTGGAATTTTCCTAGTAATGCAATGTGTAAATGTCTGAAAATCAAAGTCCATCTCATTTCTGTGGTTAGGATGCAGTTTTCACCTGAAGGGCTTTAGAGTCTGCTTGGGAGATCGGAAGACCACACCAGTCCGAGCGGGTCATGCGGGAATGGCCTTCAGTCTGTGCGTGGGACCTGCCCTTCTGCTTTGACACTCTCTCCCTGCTCTACTTCCCACCCACCATGAGCTGAGCAGCTTTGCTCCTCTATGACTCCTACTATGATGGTCTCTGACTCAGAGCCAGCCAGTCAAGAGGCGAAGTTGAGCAGATTAAACACTTCCCCCATCAACTTGTGACTATCAAGTACTGGATCTCAGAAACAAGGAAGCTGACACTAATAGAACATTGGTAGCTGACAAGTGGGGTTGTTGCTGTGATTACACCTGACCATGCGGTTTAGAAGTCATTGGATCTGATTAGTCAGGGGAGTTCGGAAGGGTTTGGAGATGCAGACTAGAGAAGCTTTAGAATGCTACAAGCACAGCTTGATAGGTGATTTTGAGCAGAGCTCAGAAAACCAGAATTGTGCAAGAATGTGGAAAGTGACGCCAAGCTTCAGGACTCCACTGGCAGTTGACATAAGAGCCATGTGTAAATACTCAGCTGAAAATCTGTCCACATTTTTCCCATGCCTGAGAGTTTCCAGGAGACTGAATTAAGGTTAGCACACTAATCTACTGGAGGGAATTTCAAGACGTCCACCACTAAGGGTGTGGTGTTTCATGATCATTGCTGGCTACTTTTAGCCAGACTTGTAGTGAAAATTGAGAGGAAAAAACAGAATAGAAAATTTTGAAAAATGTAACTACTGTCCAAGAGCAACGTGTAAAGTTGGGGCCTGAGCAGTGTGACTGTTGAACAGAGTAGCACCACTGAGAATAAAGCAGGTCCTCCGCACAGGGCAAAAAGCCAAAAATGCCTTGAAAACAACTCAAGAATCCATAATACACCACCAACTGCAAGATTGTTTTTATACAGAAATTAAATATGTGGGCTGGGGATTTAGCTCAGTGGTTCTGGCACCTGCCTTGCAAGTGCAAGGGCCTGGGTTTGATCCCTAGTAACCACATACAACAATGCTGAGCCTGGAGACTCACGCCCACCAGCAATCGGAATCACATTCCACAGTGCCAGGCGTGGAAGCTCACACCTGTCATCCCATCACTTAGGCAGAGGCAGGAGGATTGCTGTGAGTTTAAGTCTGAGCTAAGGGTCAACCTGAACTACAAGCAAAACCCTTTCTCAAAAAAATAATAAACTAAATATGAAAACAATTCCATGGGCAATGGTATCAGAATAATAAAATCCACAAAAGAGCTAACAAAAGAAATGAAATACCGGACACCTCAAAACATCATTAGAAATACAGAAAAATTAATAAGAGTTCTCAAATTTATGGGGTAGAATTTATGGATTGAATCAAGATGAAAACATTTCTCAAATTCATATATAGATATAATGTAATCTTCTCAAAATTTTCTCCTTTTTCTACAGAAAATGACAAACTGATTCCAAATGAAAATAAAGAAATCTAACAGTTCCCTGGAAGAGAAGTGAAAGTAATATTGGAAAATAAAAGCAAAGTTTTTGATACCAAAACATAATTCAGAGCTACTACAATCAAGCTACACTGTACTAGCACAAATCTAAACATACAGATCAGTGGAACAGAATTGATAGTTCAGAAATAAACTCATATTTCTATGAATAGTTGATCTTCACCAAGGATACCAATAAATATCAAGTTTTCTCAACAAATTATGCTGAAATAATTTCACAGAAAATGTCTTTGAAGCATTTTCTTACACCATACATAATTTAGAAGAGATTAAAGACCTCAAATTAATGGCTGAAACTTCATAAATATTAGAAAAGGCAAATACATATATTTGGGATTTTGGATTGGGAAACAGTTCTAAAATGTGACATGAAATGCATATGCAAAGAAAAAATTTTAAAAATTGACTTCAAATAATTTTGAACTTCCAAGAATGTTATTAGGAAATAAAGAAAGCAATATAAAAAAATAAAGAAAAGCATTTCAAAATCATGTATCTGACATGAGTTTAGTGTTTAGGTTATATAAAGAACCCTGATATATCAATGTTAAAGAATCAAATACATATGATTAAAATATGAGCAAAAGCTTTGAATAGCCATTTCTAGGAAGGCACATTTATAAACAGCCAATAAGTACATTAAAAACATTCAACATCATTAATCATTAGAGCAACAAATCAAAACCACAAGGAGGTATATACCTCAAACCCACTATGATGGCTAAAATTAAAAAGACAGATTAAAGAATATTGTTGATTTTATGGAGAAATTGGAAACCTTATCCACTGTTGATGTGAATCCAAAAACTAGGTCTGAATGCAAAATGCTGTAGAAAGAGTTTGACAGTTCTCAAAAAGTTAAAGTTACTGGGCTGGGGAGTTAGCTCAGTGGTTCCGGCGCCTGTCTTGCAAGCGCAAGGGCCTGGGTTCGATTCCCCGGTAACCACATACCATACTGGGCGTGGAGACTCACACCCAGCAGCAATCAGCACCACATACCACAGTGCCGGGCTTGGTGGCTCCCACCTGTAATCCCAGCACTCGGGAGGCAGAGGCAGGAGGATTGCTGGGATGTGAGTTTGAGGCTGAGCTCAGGGCCAGCCTGAACCACGAAGCGAGACCCTGTCTCAAAAAACATAAAAAAAAAAAAAAAAAAGTTAAAGTTACTGTTCCTTTTTTATATATATACCTATGTGACTTGAAAATACGTCTTCACAAAAACTGTCCATAATATTGTTATCTATATTAGCCAAAAACATAGCCAGCCATGGTGGCACATTTATAAACATAGCACTCTAGGAGACTGAGGCAGGATCACAAGTTTGAGGCCAACTTGGGCAGCTTAACAAAACAGAGAATATTTGTTGAGATAGTGATAATAACAACTTAGTTTATATACTAAAAGTCATTGATTTGTATAATTTTAAAAAGTTATTTTATAGATGTGAATTACATTTTTAAAAATTGTGTACAAAAGAAATTGATATGTCTAGATTGAGCTTTTTAATTGTTTTTACACATTATTAAGTCCCTTGGTTTCCATGCTTCCCTTTAGTTTGAAAATACTATCTTGACTTTTAACTTCAGGTTGTAAGTTCTTAGTCACTGTTTATATTTAAAGACTTAGTCCTATTTCCTACATGCATAATTCCCCATGATTAACTCCTACTGGTAAGGACTCAAGGCCAGGTTGAATTTGGGTTTGGGTGAGCTCTGACTGGTAGGAGAACGGTCTCCAGAAGTCATACCCACAGCTCTCACCCCCGTTTTGTCTCACTCACCCTACCGTCCTTCATGCCAGAGTTTCTAGTCCTCTGTCTTTCATTACTGTAATGAAGTACCTGAGGCAGACAACTTTATAAAGAAATCGCATTTACCTCACAGTCTTTGTAGTTCACAGGCACAGCACTGGGCTAAGCTCAGCTCTGGAGAGGGCCCAGGAGCTGAGTCTCACCATGGCTGGAACACAGCCAGAGGGAGCGATCAAATCCTGACACAAGAACACAGAGTGGCAAGGACCCCACAATCTTTTCCACACAAACATCTTCAGTTGCTCCAAGGCCTTCTGATTAGGCCCTCTGTCTTAGAAGTCCCACCACATCACCATACTATGGATCAAGCTTCAGGCACGTGAGGCTTTTCAGGGGTACACTGAGTGTGTCAAAACACAGCTGGACTTCATCTTCAAAGTGTCGAGGAGATATGCATCAGAAAGGGTGGTTCCTAGGTGGGACCCATGAATTCCAGGAATCTCACGTGGGCTGAGTGAAAGAACGGACTTAACCCATTGTTACTCTTTTTTCTAGAGAGTTTTTAAAAGAAAAGAAATTTCTGTTCCTTATATTGCACATTTAGATGATTCTGAATTCTTAAAATCTTATGACACCCAGCCAGACACTTAGGGCTCTTGAACACAGTCCAATTTTCTAAGTAATTGATTAAGAAATTTCTAAGTAATTAATTGTTACTTTATCTTTCATTATTAACCAGTGAGTCCCAAAGAAACTTGTTTTCATTGATAGTATTTGTAAATGCTATTTTAAATTTGAGCAACATGGATGTATTTGGAAATATAATGCAAAATTGTGAGTCTTTAAGATAAAATACCTAGTAAGTCTTACGTTACAAGTAAGTCATTTTCATCTAAATGGGCACAAGATTTATTGAGGTCCTTTCCCCTCTGTGTAAAAGAACGTTTTTGGTAGAAATATTTGAGAAGCAGCATTTTAATTCAATAACCTACCATCCTTGACACTAATACCTTAGGCAGAATGTTATATGTAAGGAAGTATTTAAGGTATTGTACACCAGCTTCTGAAATAGACATTGTATTTATTGAATCATTTTGTATTTTTTCTTGATTTAACTTGATGTTCTTACCTTGAGTAATTTTTTAAATTCAAATCTTTTTTGGTATATTATATATACACATCATGACTGCGTTCAGCATTGAGAATTTGTACCAGTATATCACACAACTTAATTCTCATTTTTCCCCATACCTCTACTCACCCTACAATCCCCGCCCCCTACATACATAAAGCTTTGTTTCCTTTCTATAACTATCACATTATTTTTCCCTTGTTATTTATCCCTACACCCTATTTCCTTTTATATATTTTCTATTTCACCATATCTACTATATATACTAGAAGTCATTTACATCTTCATAATCCATGTTAAAAATGATCAGATTACCTCCTTTTGAATAGCTGCTTCTTTGTAGTTCCTGGTATAAACTCTGGTAAGAGAATTCTACTGAAAGATTTATTTTGGTTTGTTTTATGTGAGCAAATTGTATGATACAATGTAAATCGTGATTTTTAAAGAGTTCTAATCCTTCTATCGGTGAAATAGTAGTACAAATGTTTAGCTTTCTCACATTGAAAAGTGTCATTATAGAAGGCACATAGCATAGAAATTAGAGTTTTGACTGATTTTTAAGGAGGGGGCTAAGAGAAGGCTTAGCAGCAGGCATCTCTGGAAAAAGCCACTAATTACAATTTTAAAATAATAATTCTCCAACATTCCTATGGTGAATTCATCCTGCAAATACTAAGTTTAATGAGACATACATTCCTAATGTGAAATACATTAAAGGAGGAATAACAATCACCAATTCTAACATCTACTCTAATAATGAGTTTCCTGAACAGATGTTCAGTGTTATAATATCTCACGGAGTCTAGCACTCGTTTTCATCTGTGAAATGTTTTTTTTTTTTTCAAAATCTTGGGGAAAACATTTGGCTTTTAAATTAAATATTTCAGTGATAATCTCATTAGCAATCTGGATGATAATTTTCATGTAGTAAGTTGTTTTTCTGTGGATCTCGCAAAATTCTAGAAATTCATTGTTTCCAAACTTTCTACCCCAAAATTTCTTAACCTAAATGGAAAAGTTTGTATCATAATCACTAGTGTGAATCTGGCTTTTGAACTACCTGGTAATCTTTTTTTTTTTTTAAGACAGGATCTTGCTTGTAATTCAGGCTTGCTCTGAGCTCAGCCTCAAACTCACATCATAGCAATCCTCCTGCCTCTGCCTCCCGAGTGCTGGGATTATAGGCATGAGCCATCACACTCGGCATTGTGGTATGTGCTACTGATTGCTGCTAGGCGTGAGTCTCCACGCACAGTATTGTATGTGGTCCCCGGGGATCGAACCCGGGTCCTTGTGCTTGCAAGACAGGCTCCAGAACCACTGAGCTAACTCCCCGGCCCCCTGCCTGGTAATCTTGATTGATACTCTGAGAGTGACTAGGCAGATATATTAATTAGTGTTTGTCATAGTAATACTGCATAATGCACGAGCCATACAATGAAAAGCATTTTCCTCTAGTTCATGGATCAGCTTCTCTGAGCTCCACTGGACTTGTCTCCAGGCCATTGGGCTAATTTAGATCTGTTTCAAATTACTTCAATTTTTGCAGACAAATGGGGACTACTCCAACCAGGCATGTTACTTTCCTATCATGGCAGAGTGCAAGAGAACAAGTCCCTTCTTGCAATTACATCTGGTAATAGCCCGTTGACCAAAGTCAGTATAGAGCTTAAACTAGGAAAGTCAGGAAAATATATTCTGTCTCCAGTAGAAGGAATTGCAAAACCACGGGGGAAAATGTACAGAAACAGCAAAGGGTGTAGAACTGGAGCCAAAAATTCAACCTACGCTATGCAGATTATCTTGGGATGTTTCTAATATTAATAAAATTAAAATTCTATATTTAGTGTATGCATGCCGCTTTATTATTGTGTATGCACAAAAATAAAGTCTATTGTGCTATAGTGGTAAATTTCAATTATTCTCTCCTCTTGAAATTTTTTCAAGGCATCAGAATCCCTTGTTAAAACAATTTTATGTAGCCTTCAGTTAGTGAGATGAATCGTGTTAGAGCTACTCTGTTGGGGGTTGAGGGGGGTGAAGGGCTTGGGATACCAGGTAAAATAGGGCTGCTCAGCTGGATTTGAATTTCAGATAAGCAATGAACAGTACATAAGTGTATCCTTTGGTTTTTTTTTTTTTTTTTCTTCTGGCTAAATCTGCCAACTTCAGTGGGAGCAACACATAACTATCCATGTCCCAGCTCCTTCTCCACTGTCTGTGTAGTCAAAGGCACCTCAGTGTCCCTGCTCTCTCCAGACAAGGCCTTGCTTCCCTCCCACCACCTTGTCTTCCTCAGCTTCTTCCATGGGAAGCATAGGTCACGCTCACTTTCATCTCATAGGCCTCCTTGTCCTCTCAGAGAATTTGTTAGGAGAGAAAATCAGCTTTGTCCTGAAGCCTGAGTCTGGAAGTACAAAGTAGAGACAGGTGGGGACCACTCCATGGTCACCGGTGTTAGACTGGGGAGGAAGTTTTGCAAAATACGCTACATA
>PVIR01039907.1:0-13625 GCA_004026965.1 Petromus typicus
CCCTATCCTTCCCTCCTCCATCCTTCTGTTCATGCTTCAACTGGACCAGAAAGGCTGTGGGTAGAGCTGTCTCCTCCGCAGTCCCCGGGAAGGGAGGAGGGATGCAGGAGGAGAGGCTCATCCATTATTAATTCCTGTGGAGACTCCAGTGCTTCCAAAGCCAATTGCATTATTTAAAACTGACTTAAATTTGGCCCAAAATAGAGAGCTGTATCTCTCTAGCTGTATCTCTAGCCTTTTCTCCTGTCTTCTCAGAAGAAACACAACACATCATGGAGAGGGTGGGCTGCCTCTTCCCTGTGGGGACTCCTGCATGGCACCCACAGACTAATCCTCTTCCTACTCGCTGGCTGCCAAATACCCCAGTCATTCATCCCTTTCTTAACCTTCGAGGTCCACAAAGGTTGCACAGTGCATTCACTTCCAGTGACAGGCTGGGAGCAGTCCAAGTTATCTGGGTCTCTTCGACTGAACCACCCTGAATTAAATACCTCTGTGGCGCTCTTGGGTGTTTTGAGCAGAGGAACTGACTTGTTCCTGGGAAGTAACAGTCAGCTGGTTATTGAGAGGCCTGAGGTCCTAGCCTGGAGCAAGAAGGAAGGACAGTGCCAGGGAACTGGTTGCCATGGAGATGGTTTCCCAGCAAGTGGAGAAGCTGGGCTGTGAGCTGAGGATTTCACCACCAGACAAAGGAAGATAGAGGCAGATGCAGGAGTGTGAGGAGAAGCCCTGCCTTGCCCAGGGGGTGGGTGTGGTGGCCCAGACTACGGGGGAGGACCTGGCAGCTGGGACAGCATCTGCATGTTTATTTCTCTTGGCCCTCTCCATGCCACACCATGTGAAGCAGATGTCAGAGGTCTCATGTCACACAGGAGGACATGTGTCAGGACACTGACACCTTGAGGTACTTATCTAGCCTCAGACCAGGAAATGCCTGGCTGGCACTGAAATCCAGTTTATTCGACTCCTAATCCATTTTCTCACCCTTACACCATGACCTGAGACCTAGTTTGCTTGGAGGTGTATGTCTCAGGGATCCAGGGAAAGCCAAGCAAAGCAGATTATATTTTTCTAACCAGTTTCTGTCCAGGTTGTGAGTGGCTGGACAGTGCCCTGGAGCCATGTCCTGGGGTCTGAGAAATCTGGCATGTCTCCTGTCTCTGTACACTGGCCACCTCTGGGTGTTGTTCTGTCTCTGGCCTTCAGCCTTGGCCCCGCTGCTCCTCTGTACCCTGAATTCTCTCTGCTGTGGAAGATCCTCTAGAGTTGCCTCTGGGAGCCTCCCCTGGGCACCACAGCCCATGGTAGTCAGACTGTGGGGGCAACTTCATTGCTCAACTCTTTCCTGAGCTTCCCTGGGACAGTGTGGGAGACCAGGCACTAGAGCCTGAAGGAAGCAGGGCAGCCTTAGCAGTAGTCATGGGAGCCTTGGGCAGCTTTTCCTACAGGCCAGGCTCCTCTTCCACCTGGGAGTCCATCCTCTAGGAAAGGCGTCCATCATCTCCTGCCTGGACTGTAAGCCCCAGGCTCTGTGTCCTTGTCTGGCCTTGCTTCTGACCGCTGCTTAGACAGAAGGCTATCAGTGCCCTTGGAGTAACAGGACAGTGGTAGGCAAGTAACTTCATTCTGTTTCTGTAGCTAAATGCTATTCTGCAAGGCCTGCGGTCTCTGAAGGAACTGGAGCTGCAGCTGGCTGGCTGGGTAAAGATGAAATATCTGTGACATGCACTGTGGCTCCCAGCAGTGCCTTACCTTATTCATAGAGTCCCAGCTGGAATCTGGAGCAGGACTTGAGATCTGGAACTGGGCTTTGGGGAACAGAAAATTGAAGCGTCAGAGTGGGCAGGAGTTCTACAAGCATGAGTGCCTGTAGGGACCATGGCTTCCTCGTGTTATGGCACAAGATCAAGGCATGGGTGACCACGATGTGCTCTCTGTGTTGTCTTGCGGCTGCTTTCTGTAGAGCGCTGTGCAGAGTACTGAGCCACCTCTGCTGCCCTGGGGCTGCACACTTGAGAACAGCCTCAAGGGGCTGGGGTTTCTGGTTTCCAAACTAGGTGGGTGAAGACCTGGGGAGCTCCCATCCTCCTCCCCATGGCACCCCACCCAGTCAAGGCTAGGAACTATCCTCCCAGCCATGCTGAGATGGGTGGCCCTCCTCGTGTCGAAGATACTCTCCCCAGGCCCTTCCCTGCAGGACATGGTGGTGAATGGTCCCTGGACAGGCATCCAGCCCACAGGCAGCGATGTGCGTGTACCTGATGGCCACATTACAGCCCTGTCCAAGCCAGAATTCAGTTATGCTGTACCTGGTCACAAAAAAGGCCAGGGAAGAGCTGGCCCAGGGAGGCTGACTGTCGACTTGCTTTGGATTTCTCTGTTTCTTTTTGTTTCTGTATCACTATCTCTCTCTTTCTCAAAAAGGAAATAAAAGCAGGGACTCAAGCAGATATTTGCACAACCCCGTTCACAGCAGCATTGTTTATAACAGCATAGAGGGAACCCATCTGTCCACGCATGGATGGGCGGGGAAGCAAAATGTGGGAGGATGTCCACAGGTTGCTCGGCCTTACACAGGAGGACAGCTCTGACACACGCTGCCACGGGGCAAACTCGAGGGTCCCATGCCAAGTAAAAGATCCCAGACGCAGAAGGCAAACAGCGCATGTTCCATTCGGCAAGGCACCTGGCATGCTCTGAGTGATAAAGACAGAAGGTGAGCCCTGGTTATCAGGGCCACGAAGGGGATGTGGCATTGTTATTGAGTGGGCACAGTTTCAATCTCACAAGATCACTCAACTCCGGAGCTGGACGTCGGTGTTTAGACAGCAGTGTGAGTGACTGTACTTAATGCTGCTGACTGGACACTTGCAAAGTACTAAATTTTGATGTGTTAATTTTAAATACAATATTGGAGAGAAACATTTCACTTATTTCCATGCCTTTGAACAGTATCAGTGAAATACTTTACAATTTCCTAAAGTCACCCTTTCTACTCGATCCCTGTTCTTAGGCACAGGCTTTCATAGTGTACTCATTTTGCAAAATATACCCAGATCCATAGTCCGTATGCTGCTTTATACATGTTCACATTAGACTTAATAAAACAAATGAATGACAGCTGTTCAGGCTGCTTCACCAAACAATGTCAGAGGTAGAGGGCGGGACTGTACCTGTCCCTGCCTGGTCAGACCCAGCTGGACTCTGCTCCAATCTCACACAGGGTTCAAGTAGAACACAGAGTTCAGGAACAGGAGATCTGGAAGCCATTTCTGATGCAGCCTGAGGACAGGAAAGCTAAGCGTACCTTGGTTAGAGAGGAAGTACTCGGTAGTCTGGAAGAATCCAATGAGGGGCCATGAAGGGAAGTTAGATTCTCCCCCTTGCTTCCCTCCTTGCTCCCTCCTTGCTCTGAATAAGAGCTTAGGTTAGAAGCCTCCTGAAGCTCTTTGTAATTGTAAACTCTAAAACACAACTTATTGAACACCTACTATACTACCTGGTATCATCTTGTAAATCCTTCCATTTTTTTCAATACCTCAAGTCGTCCCCATTTCTTCACTTAGATCCTGACCCTGACCCTCCCAACAACTGAAAAGCCCAGGACTCTTGTTAACTTTCTAGAACAAGCAGCCACCCACACTGGGCCATGCCTGAGGAACTGCACTTCAAGAAGGAGCATGGTTGGTGCTCAACAGCTCTGTCTTATCTGGGTGATTACAAGGACTGATTGTAATAGGTGATCATTAGGCCCAGGTCCACAGGGTTCTCAAGGAAGGCAAAGTGCCCAGCTCATGGTACACTGGTCACGGACGGTGCTGCACTTTAAATCTTGAATGTCCCCCATTGGCCTAAATGGTAAACTGAGGCTTAGTGTGATGATACTGGGAGGCGGTAGGATCTTTAAAATATGAAACCCCATAGGAAGCCCACTATGATTTAGACCTTGTGTCCTCAGAAGTCTCCCACATGTGGGAGGTGGCTGGATCGCGGGTGTTGCACTCAGCGGATTCACTCACCACTGAATTCTCCCGGCTGGGTGACTGGAGTGTGTATTCTCATCCCCGGCTCCTCTCTCCTACTGCATCCTGGCGTCCACCCACTGAGTCGCGGTCCTCCACCATGTCCATCATGCCACTCCTGCCTTGGAGCTGTCCAGCCATGGAATGAGTCCTCTGAAAACCTTCTCTTTAAACTGTGGGCCTCGAGTACTTTGTCCCTGCAGTGGGACAGAGACGAATGCAGTGTCCTGAAAGGGATGGTGGGAGCCGGGCCCCCTCCTCACTGTCTGTTCCCTGTGTGTAAGTGGGACGTTTGCCCCACCATGAGCTTCCACCATGGTGTGCACCCCTCAGCACAGACTGAAAGCCACTGGCATCCAGTTTTGATGACAACACCCAAACTGTGAACCTGGGGAATCTTCCCCCATAAATTCTGCACTTCAGTTATTTGGACACAGTGCTGTGAAGCTAATTAACATTGTACTTCAGGGAGAAATGACACCTGAGCTAGACAAAAGGGAGGGGTAATTGATTAAGTAATGGGCAAACACACTGGGGGGAATAAAGTCTTCTGAAGCACGATTGTCAGTTGCTGAACCATGAACTGAGTCTTTCGTACATCATCTACTTAATCCTTCCTTGGTCCTTGTGAGATGTGTACCAAGGCCCATTTTATTTATGTGTTTATTGGGTGTGTTACTGGACAGTGAACTCAGCATCTTTGCCCTGAACCACTTCCCAGCCCTTCTTTCTTTATTTAATTTTGAGAGGATCTTATTAAGTGGATAAGTTGCTCAGCCTGAGCTTGAATTTATGACCTTCCTGCTCAGCCTCCCAGAGTGCTGGCATTGTAGGTGAGCATCACTGTGCTTAGCAAGACTCATCTTATTGTTAAAAACATGGAGCCTGAAGAAGCACCCAACTTGCCAGGAGCCACATGCTAGCGAGGGGAATAGCTTAGATTTGAGCCTCGCTTAAATCCTAAGTCCTCAGCCAGCATCCCTGCTCAATGGCCTGCCCCAGTCTGGGAGAAGGGGCTACACAAGGAGAGACATCCTCACAAGGAGCCTGGCTGCCAGGTGAGCCAGTGGTTAGGCCAGGCCTGAGGCTCCTCCCTCCATAGTCCATGCCCAGGACACTGAGTCAGAGCCACAGCACTCCCAAGTGGGCACTGGTGGGCTGTTTCTCTCCCTCCAGCAGCAAAGACAGATACTTTTCAGGCCTGCTTCAGGGAAAACCAGACAGTACTGCTAATAATTGTTTCCTGGGTCTGACAGCTTCAGAAAACGTGAGAGACTTTATCCATCCAGCTCCTAAACCAATCTACTTTTTCTCCAGCTCCATCCATCACTGTGTTCCCCTGAAGATGGGGAGGAAGAGAAAGAGGAGGAGAAGGCAGGCACTTCCCCATCACCACCTCCTCTCTCCTCCGACAAAGCCTGGCCTTCCACTCCCCAACGTGGGCCTCCCTCTAAGGAACAAAGCAAGAGGAGACAAGAGTGAAGGCCTTTCCCAAGCCCTGGGGACCCTGCAGGCCTGGAGTCAGCTGACCCAGCTTCTACCCGCAGCTCCACCACTTAGGTACAAGCTCTACCTCTCAGAGACCCATCTGAAAGTAGGGGTGACAGTGTTGTGGTTTGGGGGTGTGCTGAGGATGGAAGGAGGGACTGGCACAAAGTGCACAGCTGTCTGTCCAACCCCAGATGTTGCCTTGTGCCTCCCTGTTGAGAGCCCATCTCCTCACCTCCTTTCCTTCAGACTCCTCCCTGCAGGCGTCCAGGCCCTTGGCCACCCTGCCCTGAGGCTGCACACTCCTGCACTTCGCCTCTGGACGCCCCCTCCTGGTGAGCTGCGGCACACCTCAGCACGTGCTGGGAAACCCCTGTGTGTCCTGCTGCAGTCCTGGACACAAGGCCATGGGAGCACCTTCCATATCCTGTGGCCCATTCAGTTCCTGAAACAGGCGACCTTCTGCTGATGAGAAATCCATGGTCCAAGGGCCACTGTGCATGGCCAGGTGAGAGGCAGTGGGTACTGTGATCCTTTGCACAGGGGCAGCCCTACCCAAGCTCTGATGCGAGGGTGACAATGCCTCTGAAGGGTGGTGGACAGGGTGGTCTCAGCCTCAAGTTGGATGTTGACAGTACTTACAAGAGGCAGCCTGAGGTGCATGTGGTAACAGGCTGAGGCAGAGAACAGAGACAGGGTGTGGCAGGGCTCATCAGGCCATGACTCCATTAAGGCAGACTAAGGTTTGTTTAGGCCATGTCTGTCACAAAGGAAAAATAACGATACTCTCTGTGCTGATCATCCAGCTGCTAATTCTGTCAGTCTTGAGTTCAGGGCAGTTCTCAAAGAAGTACAAGCTCCTCAAACTTTTCTCTGGAAAAATTTATTCTGTTCAGATTCCCAGCACTCTGGGCTCCTGGACTTCATCCGGGTCATTACAGGAGGATAGGCTGGGGCCACTGAGGCAGGACTGCCATGCAGTTCTAAGTGATATCCCCCAATGGGCAATCTGCGGGCACAATGAGAGTGGAGTGTGTGGGATGTAGTAGCCAGAGGCATGCAAAGAGGGTGACAGCTCCAGTGAGCCCATCACACGCCATGTGCTATACACATCACATACAAGCACCAACATACAGCATGACCACCAACACACGCCCACTGTCAACACAGGGCCAAGGCCAGCATTCATCAGTCCACACACATGTGGGATCCTGAGGGGCAGCCTATGGGTGATGCCAGCCCTAACCATGCCTGTGTCATCAGCCCAGGTCTCTGTCATCAGTGTCTGTCCCTCAGACAGACGCTCCCTGTCTGAGTCTCTCTTTTATACATCAGCAAATGTCACAGCCTCATGAAAGCTCACTAAGCTCTCATCTCTGATCTGGGGGTCTAAGTGATGGAACCTTCAGTGTGTTAATGCGTGGGTAACACTCAGTGTCTGCACATTTGTGTGTGTGCACATGTGTCTGTGTCATTAGGTTGGTGTGTGTGTGCCATGAGCAATATGGTACAGTGTGCAAGTCTATCTGTGAGTGTGGATTTGGGTTTCTGTGTGTGACTATCTGCAGGTGTCTTTGTGTGTGTGCCTGTGTGGCTGTGCATGAGCCATGTGTGGTGTGTGGGGGTGCTCACTCTAGTTCCATTAGATATCCATCTCCTAAAGGTGCTGACCCAAGTGACCTTCTCATGCAGGTGGAAGCCCAGGGGCCACTGAGCACCACAGCAGTGCCACATATCAGGACACTGAGGCACAGAAAGTCTATGCTGAAGCTGTGTGGGGACTGGTAGGCCTCAGGGGCCCCAGTGCCTCCTGCTGGCCCAGCTGTGTGACGGACCCCTTTCTGACCTCAGCCCTCCCCTGGACCCAGGGACACAGCTCTGTTACCATGCTATCACTAGTGTGGCAAGGCCAGAGCAGGTCCCACCCTAGACAGACAGTGACCAGAGCAACAGAGTCTGCCTGAGGGAAGCCTTGGTGGGAAGGCTGGCACCTGACCTAAGGTGGCCAAGGACAGGAGAATTCTGCAGGCCTCATTCCACACTCAGACCCCAGGGTGCCCTAGGAGCCCGAGGAGATGTGCTGAATTCTGGGGAAAAGAATGTGTTACTGTGTTAAGAAAAAAAAAGAAAGCATTTATTAGAAAGAGAAAGGAAATGGTAGGTGTGAAACAAAAAGTACTTTCATTAAACAAATACAGTACCCAAGGTCTGTGGCAAGTGGGATGAGGAAGGAGAAGCCCACAGGTTTGCATGTTGACCTTGGCATCCGGGCACCATTCTGATGAAGTCCAGCTCCCTCGCACCACCACAATGCTGAGGAGGTGAAGATCAGAGGAGGGCACCCCCTAACCTGCACAGGGTGGCTGCCCAGACCATCTCCACCCCAAGGAAAGCAGTTTCCAGTGCTGGGGCCTGGCCCTGCTGCTCAGAAGCCTGGTTCTCCACATTCCTGTTTTCATGCCACTGCCAACTGGTCCTCTCTACTCCATGTCACTGTCAGAGGCCCCTCTGGAAATGACTCATCCCCAGAGGCAGGGCGGGGTCCACCTGAAATGGGGCGCTCCCTAGAGGAGCCTGCTGCAAGGCAGTTGACAGGAAATGGATGATGAATGGATTAATATGTGGAGAGCAGACAAGTGATGAAAGGTAATAATAGATAGATGATCGATGATAAATCAATGACAGATAATAAACAGATGATTAATAAACAGATAGACAGATGTTTGATAGAGATATTTTAATGAAGTAGAAGACATTAGAAACATGAGAAATGAGTAAAAAACTACAATAGGCAGGAAAAATGAACAGAAAAGAATGTGTTTAGAACACGGTGGTGGTGGGGAATGGTAGCAAGTGTCAGGCCCAGAGGAGAAGTGGGCAGGACGCCAACTTGACCTTCATGTGTCCTTGTGGCACCGCTCACCTCTCCCTAGCTCCCCAGGCCCCCGGGAGAGCCCCCAGGCTCTCCATCTATCCCATTTCACAGCCTGGCATAGAGGTTAGCTGCTGGTTGCAGATCCTTCAGCGTGTGCTGAGAGGTGGGCTAGAAACCCAGATGGCTCAAATGAAGTCAAAGTTCTTAATCATTTTTCTGTGGCCCCCTCCCTGCAGTGAACACAGAGATGGACAGCTGATAGAGACTGTACAAAAGCACAGAACACTGACATACCCTCTACTTCCTTCCTCTCTCAGCCCTCCTACCTCACCCTAAAATGCTATGAAATCTCCTGGTTCTTTTCCTCAGCAGAGAGACCCTCTTCCACCTCCTAAACATCCTTCTGCAAGGTCAGAAAGGGCCAAAGGTCCCCCAACACTCACACAGGCATCTGTTCACCAAACTGGCTCTCTTCCAGAATCTCAGCTCACTGCTGTCTCTGCAGTCTCCAAAAGCCCTCACTAAGGCTGGTTGTTTTTGCTGAGACAAATCCAAGGGACAGGAAATGCTAGAGACTGCGGAAGCACTGCAGGCTCACACAGCTGCACCACAGAGTGTCTTCTGAGCTATCCCTCAGCCTGTCTCTGCTCCCTCAGCCTCCCAGACACATCCCTCAACAGCCCTGTGAGAGACACAAGTCGACAGTGACCGTGTGCTCTGTTCTGCCAGAAGCTAACCAGCAGGAAGGCCTGGGAAATCCCAGCCACCCTCCCAGCCTCCTGGAAGCTTAGAAAATGCTCTGACCTTAGAAAATGCTCTACCTCCCTCAAGAGCAAGTGTTTTATTTCCCTTTCCCATTCCAGGTGCTTACTTACCACAAACCTCAGCTAAGATTATAGACAAACAAAGCTCAGGAGGTGAGGGCTGGGAGACAGCATAAATTCTGGCCACAGGACTTGGCATTTTAGGTGACTTGTCAGGTCTGTACAGTGGTGCTGATCCACAGTCCAGAATCCCCAGGCACCCATATGGGCAGGGGCTGGTCTCTCACATTCTCTTCCTTGTCTGCATCCCTCCCCACCAGCCCCAAGCTGCTTGCACAAATGCTCACAATTGACTTTAAAATGAGCTCAGAACATCATCTTCAGGGAGATAAGCCTTCCCTAAACTTGTGGCCTATTCCTTTCTATTTCAGCCACCTGTTCTCTCTTACCTTGGATGTTGGATATGACCTCCCCACTCCATGCCTTCCCAGTAGCACCCCCATGAAAGGCCCACGGAACTTCTGAATGCTCAGAACTCAAAGCAGTCACACAGAAACTACACCCAGCTGGGGCTGGTGGTGCCAGGGTGAGTGCCTCTGCCACCGCTAGGAGCAAAGCTCAGTCTGGGCTTCGAATCACAAGTGCTCAGGGCTGCGCTGGCCACTGTATGGCTGTGAAGCTGGAGCTTTTGGGGACAAGCACCTGTGCTTTTGAGGCAAGAGGCTGTGGTCCTTAGGCAACTGTTATCATCACCCTTTCAGTGTGTTTTTATTATCTGTTTTGAATACAGCAATCTCTCTGCTATGGATGTGCACAGCGCCCTGTGCCTAGCGCTTGGAGAACCTCCAGCTCATCACTTTGGCTCATGTGGCTCTCCTCACTTACTGTACGTAGCAACTGTCTTTCACTGACTAGTGCCTAGGTGGGCCCATGTGTGCTCCACGGCACTCCGGCCTTGGAAGTCAGCTCAGTCCCCAACAAACAACTTGATATATGACTGAGACCGGATAGGGCACAGTGACACTTTACCATATTGTGGGGTGAGAAGCAGGCAGGTGTCCTGGGGGGCAGAGTGGTGCAGAGAGTGGGAAGACAGCAGGTGTTTGCTTGCTAGTATTTATGAACACGGTTGGAAGTGAGTCACTGTCCTTTTCACCAATAAGAAAATTGGGGCCTGTGAGAAGAAGTAACTTCCCCAAGTTTGTCTGACGAAGATAACCTGGCCCTGGACTGTGTCCGGTTCCAATACACCCCCTTCTGCTCTCAGGAACCCCAGAGAAGGCTGCCTGGAATTGAATGCTGCTCTGCCCCTTTGGGCATGCCTCAGTTTCCCCAATTCTAAAGTAGGAATGATGATGACATCTTCCCCATCTGAAGCATGCCTGGGCATAGTAAGCTGTGTACAAGTGTAAGCTGTTGCTGATATTCTCTCTGTATCTTTTCCCTTTACCTTGCAAGGAAATTCACAATTAAACTCTCAGCTGACAGAGCCTCCTTCACCACCACCACCCCACCCCCCACCCAGGGAACTGAATCTAAAACAAATAGTTTGTCTACTGAGAGGGAGGATAGGAGCCTTCTAAGTGAGGGGGTTGCTATGGGCTTGAGCCATGTGATGATGGGCAGGGAGGCCCCCAGAATTAATTACTTACCACTGTGTCACTGTTGGAGACAAATTCACAATTACTGTCTTCCCAGGAAGAGAAACGTCCCACATGCTCACAGCTCTGATCCTTATGGTCTTTGGAATGATTTGTGCAGGTCTGGTAGGCAGTACCTGCCAGTTCCTATATGGAAAGAGACTCTACCATTTCCAAAGGAGACTTGAACTACACAACAGACGGGTTTTCCTTGGTCGTCTCACCCAGTGCTGGGGACTGGCCAGCTGGTGTCTTCCCAGATTGGGATCAGCTGGGAAGCTGAGGCAGGGTGGAGAATGAGCAGTACAGCATTTGCGGACAGGGACAGGTGCTAGAGATACTCTTGCATGCACTCTGTCCCTCCCTAGCCTCAGACTTTTGCTTCAAGGTACACAAGATCAAAGTTAGATCAAAGAAGACCTAGAATAAAACTTGAGTTTTATTCTGGATCTGGTTCGTGTGTAGGCTTTGCTTTAATGGTTTGCATCTGAGCTCAGCTTATATCAGTGCTGCAGAAAACAGGAGAAGCACTGAGCTTCCCTGCCTCCAGCAGCCCAGGCAGTGTTACTTGCACCCTGAAAGCCCGCTGCAAATTCCTCGTCACAGGCACCCAGGACTCAGAGCTGCCATGCTCCTACCATTGCTCTGTCAGCATAAGCCCAAGGCCCCATGCCTTCTGCCGCTGCCCTTCCAGGTCTTTCAGGATCAAGGTGACTGACCGCAGAGTGGGAACGGTGCCCCTGGTCTGGAGGTTGCAAACCCATGGTGATAACTCAGTTCTGCTGATGGCCAGGTAGGACTTCACTTAGCCCCTGCTTCCCCTAGTCTCTTTTCTCCTCTGCCACAAGGGAAAAAGGTCAAGCTCCAGCCTCCCTAACCTCCAGGCATCACATCTCCTTCCTGACCACACCCACCCCATCTCCCACCCCACCCACGGAGGCACCCTGCCCAGCCTGCAAGGAAGCGTAGCCCTTTCTCTGGGTTCTCTGGGCTTGTATTTTCATCTCTTGTTGACACAGCTGTCCTGTCTCCCTACTCTGAGCTCCTGCAGCAAACAGGAGTGTGGCCTTCGGACCTCACCCTCACCTCCAGGGCAGTGCCATGGCATGCAGTCCTTGCTCAGTCCCCAACTATGAATAAACTAAAGTATACTCCTGGGGCCCTGCCCTGGGTGTCCAGGGGTCACATCCAGCACTGTGCCAGGTGACAGAGGCCCCCATATTGCACAGAACTACTGGGGAGGGGAGTTCAGATGGGAAGGGCCGTGAAGCCCAAGTGGCGTCTGGCACATGCCCAGAAAGTGGTTGGAAGAGTGAGTGCACAAGCTGCAGAGACTGGTGCAAACCCGAGATGCCGAGGGACTAGGTGCCCAGGGGCTTGAGAACAGGACAGTGATCTACTAGAGTCTTGTTGAACGAAGAGGGAGAGTGCAAACCCCTAGCTCTGAGAGCAGGAGGGAGAAAGAAGAAGTGAGGTGGGGGAGGGGTTCAGGCTCAATAGCCAGATGTACTTCTGCATTACCAAACAAAGACCCCAACCTGGCGAGAGAGAAACTCTTCTCCTTGGGACAGCTGAGGCCCTAAGGAGGAAAGGAAATGATGAGCTGCGTGAGGAAGGTTTGTACTGGCGCAGGGCGCTGCCCCAAAGAGTCCTGCAGAGCTGGGGCCTCAACTTCTACTAAGTTGCTCTGTGCCCTGGGTGTGTTACTCCCATCTCTCCTCTGGGAAACTCACCAGGCCCACAAAGCAGATGCACTCCCCTTTCTCTCTGGGCACTGCAGCAATCACTCACTGAATCCTAGAGCCAAAGGAGCCTTTGTGACTATAAACCCACCATGTGGTGCGTCAGTGACTTTCTTCGCCACTATAAAGGAGGAAAGGTTATCTTGGCCCACAGCTTGCAGGTGTCCAACCATAGCTCAATGGCTCCAAGGCGGACAGTGCAGCAGAGGGGAAGCAGCTCACAGTGTAGTGGTGAGATGCAGAGAGAGTGAGTGGAGCAGTGGGGACACGGAAACTCTTCTGGGCCATTCCTCAGTGCCCTCTGTTCTACTCAGATCCTGGCTGCTGACATAAGTCAGCAAAAATTCACCAGGGAACAAACCCACTGAGAAGCATCAGCCCCCATGATCCAATCACCTCCCAAGGCCCCACCAATGAGTGCGTGAGGCTTTGAGGGACTTCTAAAAGCCATGTTTGGACTTGTATTTTCTCTCCAAAGGCCATGACAACTGGAAGAAAGGTGAATTTAAAAGATATACGTGGGACCTAGTTGTTAGATTGGAGGAATCTAGACCCAGAAATGGGTCTTCCTGGAACTCACTCTGAATCCCTTCATCAAGTCCCTGCTCCCTACATGGGGGCCATGGTCGAGGCCAGCGAGGCACAGACAAGGTCAAATGGACCTAGAGAGAGAAGGGCTTCAGCACACAATCTAAGCAGGAGGGAAGGGGAGCGAAAGGGCTAAGGCTCCAGAGCCATGAGGTACTGCCTCGGGACTGGGCACCCCGAGATCCTGGCCAGATCCCACAGGCTGAGTCAGGGATCCGCAGCTGCGGCCCACTGCGTGCTGACTCTGGAAGCGCTCTGTGATAATTAGCCACCAAGTGCCAGGTTATTTCTGTCTCCAACAGCAGGACAGATCAGGAGGGGCAGAGTCCAGAAATAGCAAATGCAATTAGCAGTCCAGTTTTGGAGGGCATAGTTACTGTGCACAAATTAGGACCTGGCCAGGTAAACCCTGGCAGCCTTGCTGGGCCCCTGAGGGGTGAGGCATAGGAATGGCCTGGCCTTAAAGCCAGCTGAAGTCAGGGCCATCGGCTTCTGAGGTGTCACCT
>PVIR01039908.1:0-13656 GCA_004026965.1 Petromus typicus
CACACAGCTGAAAACTGGATTTTAGAGGGCTTTCAGTTCTCATTAATACAAGTAATAAAATTAATCATAGTCGCATTTTAAAGAATAAGATTTGTTGTCACCACTGGCACCATAGCACACAGCTGCAGAGATGTCTGAATGTGGAGGCCTGATTTGTTCTCATCTTTCTGAGCAGATGCTCAGCCTTTGCGATGTTTCCTCTTGGTACATTTTGAAGTGAGGACGAAAGAAGAAAGAGGGGACTTCCTGCCTATTTCTGTTAGGGAAACTATGGATCTATCAGGCAGTGTGTTTCACATTAAGATGAGATTGGAAGCAAGAGAACAATCAAATTGACTATTTGTGAACACAGCACAAATTCATGTTTGATTTCACACACAAAATTCAAGTCTTAAACCAGATTAATTATTGAACTTGGAAACTTTCAGTGAGTTAACTCTGGTGAATGATTTCTTAAATATTAAGGTTTATCCTTTACTAGATAGTAGCATTTGACACTTAAATCTTTTATTTTTGTCCTTTTATTTTAAAATTTTATTTATTTATTTATTTATTTATTTAGGTTTTTTTTTTTTTTAAATCTTTATTGGTACATTGCATACACGCATCATGATTGCACTCCATAATGGGGATTTGTACCAGTATAAGACACAATTAATTCTCATTTTTTCCCATAGCTCTACCCACCCTACCACCACCCCCATATACATAAAATTTGTTTCCTTACTTTTTTGTTATAATCTCATTATTTTCCCCTCTTCACCCTATTTTACTTTGAGAACTTTCTATTTCACAATATATAACATACAATTCTAGGACTCATTTACATCTTTATTTTCTCATATTAGAGAAAAGATGCGATATGTACCTATCTGCGACCTATTTATTTCACTTATAAGGATGTCCTCAAGGTATGTCCATTTTTTATGGCCGAGTAATACTCTGCCATCATTTTTTATGGCAGAGTAATACTCCATCCTGTAGAAAAACCACATTGATACTTAAATCTTTAGGAGAAACAAAACAATGTTTAGGAAAGAATGAATTTCCTAATCTAGATGTCAGAGAGATTCAAATTGAACATCACAAAAGTCACATTTCATTGGAAGCTGCCACGTGCTGCTGAAGGATGCTGAGGACGAAGTGAAACCTTGTCACCCCACAGATCCCAGGACACTGTGGGCCTCTGTGGTCTGCATGTGTTTATGTACAAGTAATTCCAAGGCAGCACTCAGGGGTGAAATAAAATAGCAAGGATATCTCCAATACTTGGAAATTCTTACCAATATCAATCACTGATATGTTATTTAAAAATGCACCAGGAATCAGGACTTTGATAGAGACTTTATATACAGTTTTTCTAGTGGTCTGTATTTCTCTTGGTGCACTATATTCAATCATAAAGTGAAGCAATTGTCAAATGTAAAATTAAGAGCTACCTTCCACATAATCCAGAGCAGCACTCAAAATTTGAGCCACCAAGCTCTACGGTGATCATATGACCTTAAGTGCTTACAGCACTGAAACAAATAAAAGTATAGAACTTAACAAGGGATTATCCATACTTTTGATCAGTGTCATAGAATAATTCTTTACATGAAGGAATGAATAGTCTCAAAATCTAGTTAATAAACCTCAGTATCATTCTTGGAAAGAATAACATTTTATTCTTGTTCAATTTTCACAAAAACATATAGCTTTGCAAAGATATAAGAATTAACTGTCATCATTTATTTAGAACAGTGTTATAAACATCTCTTAACACTAAGTAAAAATGCAGTAGTTGTATTGCATGTTTGTCTTCCAGAGAGAAAAACAAAATATTATGTGAAAGAGTAAATGTTGATAAAATAGTGACGAATAAGTAGATTGGAGGGGAATTCAGCATGTCATAATCAATTTTACTGAATTATCCTACTGATCAAAATTAGTGTGTCTCAAAGAGCTCAGTCAGCAGCTCCCCTGAGCTCCAAAGCTGCCCTTTCAGCTTCCTTGTTAAGTCCAGCTATCTGAGGTAGAAAAGTGAACAAGGCAACAGGTGGGTGTGAACCACACTTTTCTCATCTGGAGGCCTTGTGGTCTTTGTATTCAAGGAAGCTCACTTCCTGTTCAGGGGATCAGCATAAAAACCCAGCAGTGCTTGTCTGCATGGCCAAGCATTCAGAGATCCTGGGGCTGAGGCAGAAGATCACACTGCAGCTCCACACAGCAACATGCCGCGTTCCAGCCTCCTGTGGGTGTCCGTGGCCTTCCTCTGCTCTGGTAGGAGTGCTCCACACACGGTCAGGAGGGCTAAGGATAAAGCACGGCTCACTGGCCAATGGTTCTTTGCCTGGGATGAGGAAAGGACATGGGAGTAAGACACAAACTCTGACTTTAGTTTGGTTTTACTTAGGATCCTAAATGAACCTCCTTCTAATGGTATTTCATTCACTGTATGAGAGGATCAGCTCTGTTTTCTGATTGTTTCTACAGGATCCAGTGTGGCCCAGAAAGTGATTCAAAGTCCGTCAGCTATATCGAGACCAGAGGGCGAAGCAGTCACCCTGGATTGCTCCTATGAGACAACTTTAAGTCTATACTATCTTCTTTGGTACAAGCAACCCCCCAGTGGAGAGATGACTTTCCTTATTGCACAGCTTTCTTCTGATCAGAGTGCACAGAGTGATCGCTACTCCCTCACCTTCCAGAAAGCGGCTAAATCCATCAGCCTCACCATCTCAGCCTTACAGATGGGAGATTCTGCGAAGTACTTCTGTGCTCTCAAGGAACTCACAATGTTTGAATTGGTAGTAAGAGCTGTACAAAAACTCAGGGGCTCCATAAGAGACCATCCCTGCTGCAGAAGCCCAGCTGAGACTCGCACCTGGAGACCCCAGAGGAAAAGCACTGCGGTTGCCTCTTCTGTGGTCTGGATCAGGAGATTAAATTCTAAGTAAAACCTGCTTGTGGGCTTGGGATTTAGCTTAGTGGTTCCAGCACCTGCCTTGAAAGTACAATGGCCTGGGTTTGATCTCTGGTAAGTACATACAACAATGCCAGATGTGGAGACTCACACCCACCAGCAATCAGTACCACAAACATCAGTGCTGAACATGGTGATATGTATGAATGTACAGCCCAGTTGTTGATTTTTGTTTTACGAAAAATAAAACAAAGTTTTATACCAAATAAATTTATGTCTGAAAACAAATAAAAGAGTAATATTTAATATACAGTGTAGACATAGTATGTTTTTTCTTGGACTTTGATCCTAAAATAAGCCACAAAGAATGTGTATAAAGATCTTCCAATGTTGTAAAATTGCCCCGTAAGGATTTACTGTGTCATTTTCACTTGAAGGTGCTCACAGCCTAATTCTCAGTCATCTGGAATGGATAAGAATGTTTTCTGCTTGGTCATTGTCACTTAGGCTTTGTGATGCTTAGAAATGCAGAAGGAGAACCAGCCAGTCTGATGTGGAATAAAAGGGCGATTATAAGGATTAGACCTCAGGAATGTGTTGGAGCTTGAGGAGAAATCTTTGCAAAGCCATTGTCTTCCCATCTGATATTGAGCCTGAATTGACTGAAATTCCACTAGACTCAGATATTGGAAAGGGAAACTGGGTGGAGAGAAGGATGTGGAAGGACTGTGACCTGTGAGGACACAGCAGGACTCATGAGAACAACTTAGAAAAACACACTAAAATGTCTCTGAACCTCAACTCCTTCTCTATCAGTTGGTAGATGACCTTCAAAGGATGCAATGCTATTGGCCAACGTGCTATGTACACACTTGCTGCAAGCCAAAGAGAAGGTGAGTCAGGAGATGTTGTAGGAGGCTGAGGAGCTATGTGAACTGGAGTATTAGTTGGCAATTGAGCCAAAATGTGTGGGCAGGCCATGGCCCAGGGGCTGGAGCCAGTACCTACAAAGCATAAAGGAAGCGGCTGCTGCAGCACACTGATCGTCCAAGTATTGCACCTTTTCTTTTGTGGCCAGCTGCAAAGCAGAACAACACAGGGAATGAGATTCAGGGAAATACAATCTTGGAGTAGAGACAGGACAGAGTTGCCACTGTGCACTCTTCTTGAACTTGCATATCTACCTCCTTTAACCACATTTAAAAGAAAATAGCACAATCAGGTTTCCAGCTTATGTGACACAAATATTTTAGTCTACCAAGAAAATAGAAACCCAGTCCCCCAAAGAGTTTTAGTAAGGTATGTGGAGATGACAGTCATCCCTTTTCTAGCTGAGGTGCATTCTCCTATTGATATCCTCTCCTTTAAGTATAAATTCTCTTCCTTCAGCACTTCTTACACCATAACGTGTAGAAAAATTGGAGAAAAGTAAGTCATTGTTAGTGATATTTAGATACTTAATCATATTAGAATGAAATGAAAGTGCATAACTATTATCGTTTTGTTTGCATGAATAATCACAAAATTGTAGCTAGTTTTTTTTTTTTTTTTTTTTTTTAGGTTTTTTGAGACAGGGTCTCGCTTTTGTGGTTCAGGCTGGCCCTGAGCTCAGCCTCAAACTCACATCACAATCCTCCTGCCTCTGCCTCCCGAGTGCTGGGATTACAGGTGTGAGCCACCACGCCTGGCACTGTGGTATGTGGTACTGGTTGCTGCTGGGTGTGGGTCTCCACGCCCAGTATTGTTATGTGGTTACCGGGGAATCGAACCCAGGCCCTTGCACCTGCAAGACAGGCGCCGGAACCACTGAGCTAACTCCCCGGCCCAAATTGTAGCTAGTTTTTATAAATAAAGGTACCATCATCCCTTTGTTCATAACAAACCCCCAGCTAACTGGTGTGTGTGACGTTTTATACAATCAGCTCCGCAGCCTGGAGCAATGCTGTACAGAACATCGTGAATTTGCAGGAGTCACTCCGGCAGACCTCCACAATTTTGCAGGAAATTTAGAAACAGGTAACTGAAAGTAAGTCCATATTTGAATACTGTAAGTGAAGAAAACAACAAAAAATTTTTCAATACCTACAGAAAATTCATACACTATTGTCTGAGAAACAACATTAAGGTATATGCCTGACTTCTGATGAAGCGCCAACGGGGTTCACAAAAAAGCCTTTCTGCATAATGAAAAAATCACATTTTTTTCTCTCACATTTCTTTCTGTGAATATAGATTTAATGTTACACTGGCCTCATCAGAAGCTCTCACTGAAACTGTGCACACTGACTCGTGCTACAGTCTGAGCTACTCGAAACCACTTAGCTACTCGGGATGTTGAGGCTGAAGGTTTGTAATAGCAAATTTAGCTAGATTTGCATTCAAAACAAACACACACTCTATGATGTGGAAAGACCATTCAGAGTCTAGGAAACTGTACTTGTAACATGTCTTTGTTTTCTTCATTACTGTCATTTGAAGCTATGCAGTTTCACTGTATTTTCCAAGATGTCCTGAAGTTTCTAAACTCAAGGAATCCTCCAGCCTCAGTTTCCCGAGTAGCTGGGAAACTTCGGCCAGGCATGAAGACTTGTGACTGTGCAGTGCACATTTCTGCACAAAAACAGAAACGCAGAATATATCAGACCCATACAAAATCAGTAAGAAACCACCCATCAAATGATGAAAACTTAACTACTTCATATACAACATAATAGGAAGTAAACATAGAAAAAGGACTTAATATCATTGCACATTCAGGAAATGAAAAATGAGACACCATGCACCTGTTTCATTTGCATTTCTTAGCACCCCGAGGGAGATAATGTACTCAGGAGCAAATGGTCACAAAAGGATCAAAAATTAATCGATACCTCCAAGAAAAGGGATAATGTAAGTTTTCCATGTGGAAAGAAAGAAATCCTGTAATGAGTAATGAGTAAATCCTCTAATGATCTAGACAGTGAAAGAGAGGGGTTTTATCATGAAAATTAAAGTGGATATTGAGCTTGCTACACATCGGGCATAGTGTTGCATATTTTTTTCACAATCATTATTTAATTTAAACATCAAGTTCCTGTAAAAAAGATTTAATTGTTCCTATTTTTATGTTTAGGAAATGAGGCAAAACTTTTAATAATTTTTGAAGTACATGTCTGTCTTTACTGTTGGCCACCGTGGAACATTTGAGAGGTTCCTAAGGACCAGCATTTGACTATAGGAAAAGAATGCGCACAGGGTGAGTGACTGATGTCCCATGAATTGTGACACCACTGGGTTAAACTGGATCCCAAAAGGAAGAGAAAAAGATTCCAAACATAGGTACAGACTACCTACTGATCAATAGATCAAAATCAACTGAGCAGTTGCTAAGGAAAACTTAACGACTTCAGTAATATGATACCAATGTCTTAACAGGTCTGTTAGAGCTGTGTGCTGGGAACTGGAAGGGGCTGGAGGTGATGTTATCCCCGAAGCACTTCTTTCTTTAGTTCTATGTATTGTGAGAATTCCCTGTGGTCCGTCATTTTCCTTTACTGCGCTTGTTCTGATCTGAATGTTGCTGCCCTGAGAAACCAGCAGAAATGACCTTGGAGAAGCAGAGGACGACCCCGGGCCTGGAGGCCTGGTGTGAAGTTCTCTGTCCTTCTCTCAGCTGAATGCAGCGCAGTCTCATTGGAGGTGGGGACACTCCCTTCCCTCTGGTATTGTAGCTAGTGTTTATTCACTAACTTGAAAATAACACACTAATATATAATGACATACAAATAAATAACATGCTAAAACTTATAATTAACACAGTAAAAAAGACAATACACTAATATCTCTTTTCTGGAAAGCCATAAGAAGATTCTGTTGAATATTTTAAAAATTTTAATTTCCATTTTAAGAAAAAAACATTTACCTAAGGTCATTTCAATAAGTCACCAATTAGCAGCCCCTCTGGTCCTCCTTGAGGGGCCCACTGAAGCCGAGTGCTTTGAGATCTGTGTAAGGCAACTCTGGATGGAACATTTATTTCTATTTTAAAGAGAAAGGGATGCAATGGTCACGTTTGTTAGGTTCCAGATTAATGGAAGTGGCTGTTCTATCTTTAATATGATGTTGGCTATGAATTCGCATATAAACCATCTGTTATTCTGTAGAATATTTACTCTTACTTGGTCAGTCAGTTTTTTACATCATATTGTGCATCACTACCATTGGTTAACTTTCTTTCATCAGTACATACATGCTCAAGTCTTTTCACATTCCCTCAGTGGTATGGGGCCCAAAACTGGTTGTGAAACCCCAATGGAGTCAGAGAAGAAAGTAAAGAATTTTTTCTATCTTATCTAAATATTATATCAGCAGCATTGATGAACTAAAGCCACTGGCTCATCATAACCCTATTTGAAATAAAGTCAATCTTTCCTCATTGTCCTAGGCAAGGACCCCATTCTAGAATGTTGTATTGTGCACCTCATCAAACACACAGATGTGTGTGCCTACGGACAAGCCAGTCTTGCTATGCTGTCCACTCTGGCCTCTTGCTCTTAATTAAACTCAACAGATTTTTTGTCTCAGTCTCCTACAATCTGAGACTCTAGTCCCTACACTCACTTGATTCCATTTGCAATGTCAGCAGCTAAGGTGATTTTCTCTGGCTCCTATCACATCCTTTGGTGGACTGGAAGCTCACTGCCAGCAAATCCATCCAAAGCTCAGCTAAGGGAAGTTTATCTGAATGTGTCTGCCTCAAATACCACAACACTGCTTTTCCACTCACGCAGTGAAGGCCTCCAAAATATAAAAGCTGTATAGTGTGTTCATTTTCTCCAGGGTAAATCACTCCATCATTTTAGAGACCGTATATTTCAAGAAGAAAAAAATCAATTAAATTGGTTATACAGCCTTGCAAAGGAGTGATTGGGGAAATAAAAGCATTCAGTGAAAGTTTTTGTTCTATCTTTGAACAGTTTTTGCTCTATCTTTGAACAGAAGGAAAGCACACATTGGCTTCCTGGGGGAATCCCTGATCTGACCTCCAGACGGCGCGATTGTGCAAGCAAGAAATTCTTGATCACAGCATTTGCTGCTGTTGTCCCTGAAGCTGACCCAGGTCCCTTAGCTGAGGTTTTTCAAGATGAGGTGAGTGCAGAGTAGTCTTTACGTTCTCCCTAAATATGGTATTTTGAAAGCTCAACTTCAGTATGTAACAAGATTTTTAATTTTAATAGAGTCAGATCATTTCTTTTCATATATATTTTGATTACTATATGTTTGATTTCAGTTTTAAGGTTTTGATGTTTGAAGTAGTCCTGATATTTTTATTTCAGTCTGTATCCTCTTACATTGAAAAACGTTACCATTTTTTCCTTTAGTGTTTTAGATTGCATAAGGCTTGGAGGAGAATTTCAAGTACAAGCCATTACACATTCGTTGACATAAAACATACCATTAAATATTATCTTTTAAAGAACAAAAAAGGTGGTTGGTGAATATCCTCATTCTCCATAACTTTTTGTTCAGCTGTTCCATGTGTAGAATTTCTCCTGCCCCTCAGATCATAATTAATTTTCACTCTTTCCAGATTCCTACTCTATGATCTTAACACAGCTATATGTAAACTATAAGCTACAATTTTTTCTCATTTTAGGTATCCTAGTTATTCATCCCAAGTGAAAAGGTCTTAAGTCTTTATGATTTGCTTTCGAACTAAAGAAATGAAATGAATAGCTCAAAATGATAATTGCCAACCTATTCTAAAATTGAATTTCTATACTGCAGAGTTTTCCAAGTGTGCTGTTCATTCCTAGATACTGAAGCCAGGGCCTGAAGCCATGCGCTATATCACTGAGCCCCGTCTTTGGCCCTAGAAATGATTCTTTTTTAAAACCTCCATCCAGATGAGGCGTTTCATTTTCTGACCATCTGCACGTCCTCCATTCAGACAATTGAATTGGTGTGTGAGACAGACTGTGTTGCTAGCTTCTCCCCACTAGAGGGCACTGCGGCGATTACTGTATATTCTCACCTGGCAGTCGTAGAGGCGTTTCCCGTTAAACTGAAAAAAGCTCACATGTCACTTGTGCGCAGTGAGTCTAGGGAACTTGCCACTGTAAGAATAAATTTGGGCACAAGACTTGTCAGCTTCAGAGCCTGGAGAAAGGCGCCCCTGGCACGAGGGCCAGAGCCATGCAGAGAAAACTGGGAGCCCTGCTGGGGCTTGTGTGGGTGCAGGTTTGCTGTGAGTTGAGGGCCCCTACCTGGGTCAGGGGCTGCAGCCCCTGCGCAGTTCTCTGTCTTCATGAGCGTTTACGGGGATACTGTTTGGGAATTGCCAACATGTGTGTCTGCCTCTGTCTTTCCCAGCAGGGGTGAGAGGGCAGCAGGTGAAGCAGAGCCCTTCAGCCACGACTCTCCAGGAGGGAGCCAGCATTAAACTGAGCTGCAATTTTTCTACCGCCGTGACGCGTGTGCAGTGGTTCCGACAAAATCCAGGAGGCGGCCTGGTCAGTCTGTTCCTCATAGTTCCAGGGACAAAGCGGAGTGGAAGGTTCGAGTCAACATTCGATTCCCGAGAGAGATTTGGCACCCTGCAGATTACAGCCTCGGAGCTGGGAGACTCAGGCTCCTACTTGTGCGCGGGAGAGACACAGTGCTCCAGATCACCTGCAGCCTGGCCCCAAACTGCAGCTGCCACAGCCCTGCCTCGGGGACTCAGTGCAGCGGCGCAGCTTTGGCTTTCCTGACTCTCCCTGTGAGATTTTTACTTGTGCCGACATGAGACTGTTCAGGAGAATCACATTGTATGATTTGTACATCTTCTTCCAAAAATAATTCTGCAGGATAAAAGAGCTACTGATAAAGACGACCGCACCCACAGTTGGTAGCAGCCAGAAACATCCATATTCAGGAAGCTGTGGTCTGAAATGAGAGACAGAATTTATAATGGAAGATTAGAAAGACACTAATGCTACTGTACAAAATTTCTCTTTTGATTTTCAGATCCAGCTGAAAATACTGGCTAAAGAAATGACCGAAAACTGAGCAAACATCTATAAGAATTATTGCATTTTTGTGTTGATCTATCCAATAAATACTTACTGAATAAATTTCATGGTACAGACTTCTTTTTTTTAAATTGAAATCTTTATTGGTACATTACATATACACATCGTGATTGCACTTAACAATGAGAATTTGTACCAGTATATGACACAACTTAATTCTCATTTTTTCCCATAGCCCTACCCACCCTACCACCCCCACCCTCCATATACATAAACTTTGTTTCCTTTCTATTTTATTATAATCTCAGTATTTTTCCCCTTCATCCTATTTTGCCTTGAGTATTTTCTATTTCACAATATATAACATACATCCTATGACTCATTTACATCTTTATCTTCTCATAACAGAGAAAAGATGCGATATTTACCTATCTGTGACCTATTTATTTCACTTATGAGGATATCCTCAAGGTATGTCCATTTAAGTAGAAATGATTCAAACTTATCATTTTTTATGGCAGAGTAATACTCCATTGTGTAGGAGAATCACAGCTTTTTAAATCTAATATCCAGTTGATGAACATTTGGGTTGTTTCCAAGATGTAGCAATCACAAACTGAGCTGCTATAAACATGGATGCACATATGTCACTGTGATATGAGTCTTTTAATTCTTTTGTGTATACACCTAGCAGAGCAATGGCCGGGTCAAACAAAACCTCCAATCCTAGCTTTTTGAGGAATCTCCAAACTGATCTCCACCAGACTTCTTTAAATAATGAAGGACTTGACATTTCACTGGTAGTGTTAAAGACATCATGCTGTTTAACACTATTTAGTCACCCAGTTAGACTTAGCTTTGTGTGCTGTGACTCTGGTAGTCCTGTTACTTTCTAACGGTGACAGCTACGTGACAACCTGAGCCAGATGCTCCCTCCACCCTCTTAACACCTCAGTGGACGAGCTCCACTTCCACAGCGAGGGCTCCTGCTCCTCAGCCACAGCCATAAAATCACCCACGTTCATGGCTCTGACAGATACATAATGCGCCTCCTCCACAGAGCTATCAACCTCTTCATCTGTATGTGATTAAGGTATCCTGTCCTTAAAACGATGACTACTTTTTAATATATTGAATTCACCTGCTAGTATAAATTATTTCCACCTGCTGACTATTTCCATCAATGAGTTCGGTTGTTTATATGCTGGTCTGAGAGGAGTCTCGGAGGAAATATTGACAGATATGATGGGCAAATATTGTGTCAAAGAAGAGAGGCCTTGATGTTTCTTTCTACTTTTTAAAAGTGTTGCTTATTATACTCTTTAAAGTTTGGCTTGGGTTTCTTTGCTGTGAGTAAATGACACTCCTTTGCTGTGAGTAAAGAACACGTCCTTTCCAAAGACACTCACTTTGAGAACCTGTCCGAGTTCCCTGCGTCTTCCTAACACCTCTAGAGCGGAAGCCTCACTGAAAAAACCACCGAGGATTTCCAGGCACCTCATCCTCCACATCCACGGAATTTCCATCATGTAGCTGCCGGCAGTACTTGGCAGGATCTCCCAGAAAGAGACACTGGCCTGTTTGCCAGTAAGTAGGGCTCTGCTCCTAGAGTAAGCCACACCCTTTCCACATCAAATGCTCCCTTTCACTAAAAGACGAGTCCAAGATCTTTATTCAGATCCATCCATCAACTTTTTTCATTCTGTGCCCAGTTCAGAGGAGAATTTTATGGTGATCCTGCCTGTTAAAGTAAGTCACTCTTACCAGTCCTGTTCTTTCAGGAGTTTTTCATAATTCTTGTTCTTTTATTTTTCTTTGGACATTTGGACATTTTCTTCTATTTTCCTCATAGTTAATACTCCTGAAGCAAACAAATGAAACAAAAGTACTTCAAGATGAGTTGAAATTATATTTATTGAATATATTAACACATAAAATACTGTTTTGTTACATTTTTGCTCAGAAAAATTCTCTTTTCTTCAATTCTTAAAAATCTTTTATTTTCTTTAGGGGTTTTCTTTTTTCTTTTTTGTACTTTTATCCTCAGTTGAATTTCTCTGTATTTATTCTTACATCTTTTCATGTGCACAAATTTTCAATGAAATTTTTTTTGTACATTCATACATACTCATGCACAAAGGAGGATTATTCTAACAATCATTTGACTTGGCAGCTTGGAATGCCTAACATTCAGAGTATGGATAATTTGCAGCATATTCAAACTATCTAGAAATTTTGTTTGTTTAAGGAGCTCACTTAATCTTTTGTCTAACATCTAGAGTTATACCACAATAGAAAGTACATCTTCAGTGCAGACAAATACATTTAAATAAAGCAAGTATAAAACAAGAGGCAGTATAACTAAATTTCTGGAATATTTGCTTATTGAATATATAATAAGACTTTTTCTCCTGAAATGCTTTTCTAAAATTGGTAATATCTCTAAGAAGAGTAAACTTGAGTCATTTTTAGGTAAATGAATGCACTCTGAGAGCATAATTTTAACTGAAAGAAACTGGACATACATATGTATTTATGATATTGTTTCTGTTATGTTAAAAACCTAAAGGGTAATTAAGAAACAAATTTGAAGATAGATATTGAAGTATAAGAAGAAACTGTTCACATGGGGCAAGGGAGGAGGGGAAAAGATGGGAAGAAAGGGAAGAAGGAATTTAAAATAAAAAGAATGGAAAGAAAACAATGGAGAAAAGATCTGTAAATGTGGCAGTGAAGAATATTGGAAGAATAGAGGGGGGTGGGAAAAAGAACAAGATATATTATGTAAAGGTACAAATTCCCTGTAATACATGTGATCATAGGTATCTCAAAGGTGTATCAATACAATTTTTAAAGACAATGTCTCTAAAATAGGTATGATTTAGAACACAAAAAAATATTTTTGCATATATACCAGTGATTCCTTAGCCAAATACTAGTGATCATTATTTTAACTTTAATTAACAAGACTGAGCATTTACTAATGGTCAGTCATTGTTATACTAGAAAAGATCTAAAATTCAGAAACATGGTAAGGAGATGACTTATTATTTCCTATAATTTCACAAAAGTATCATCTTTTTCCAGGATTTCAGGCTGCCTATCAGGAAACTTCAGCATATAAAGTCCTGGTTTGATAAGTCCAAGATAATTGATAACTTCTGAGAAGCACTAAACAGTTAAATGAAATGGAGTCGGGGGGGAGGGGAGGGCTACTAAAGCACTTTCATGTCAGGTAGTATGCTATGAACATAAAGACCTTAGAGGTTACAGTGGCTGTCCAAGAAATTGACACTGGCCACCTGGAGACAGTCATGTACTTATGAATGAGATCAGAGATGAGAACATGTTTTTGTCACAGTGACATATGTGCACCCATGTTTATAGCAGCCCAGTTTGTGATTGCTACATCTTGGAAACAACCCCAGTGTCCGTAACTGGATACTGGATAAAAAAGCTGTGGTTCTTCTACAGAATGGAGTACTACTCTGCCATAAAAAAATGATAAGTTTGAATCATTTCTACTTAAATGGACATACCTTGAGGATATCCTCATAAGTGAAATAAATAGGGCATAGATAAGTACATATCGCATCTTTTCTCTGGTATGAGAAAATGAAGATGTAAATGAGTCCTAGCATTGTATGTTATATATTGTGAAATAGAAAATGCTCAATGTAAAATAAGGTGAAAGGGGACAATGTTGAGATTGTAACAAAAAAGTAAGGAAACAAATTTTATGTATATGGGGGGGTGGTA
>PVIR01039909.1:0-13622 GCA_004026965.1 Petromus typicus
GAAAACAAACACTATCTGAAGAAAGAGAAAGGCAGGGAGGGGCAGTGGAGGGGAAGGAAGAATGGGAGGGAAAGGAAGGGAAAGGGGGAAAGAAGAATGGAAAAAGGATGTCAAGGGCCAGGGAGTTAGCTCAGTGGTTCCGGCGCCTGTCTTGCAAGTGCAAGGACCGGTTCAATCCCCGGTAACCACATACCATACTGGGTGAGGAGATTCATGCCCAGCACCAACCAGTACCACATCCCACAGTGCCGGGCGTGGTGGCTCACGCCTGTCATCCCAGAACTTGGGAGGCAGAGGCAGGAGGATTGCTGTGATGTGAGTTGGAGGCTGAGCTCAGGGCCATCCTGAACTACAAAGCAAGACCCTGTCTCAAAAAACTAAAAAAAAAAAAAAAAAAGAAAGAAAGAAAAAGAAAAAGGCTGTCAAGCAAATGCAGCAGACCAGCCTCCATAATGAGGTAGCCTTCAGATAAAGGTTTCATTGCACTGAAGGACCAGGTCATGTTGATAAGTCTGTGGACAACACCCCGGATAAGAAGATGAAATGGAAAGCTCTTGAAGCAGGATGCACAGGACCAGCAGTTACTCCTGGAAAGAGAACAAGAAGCATCGCAGAAGCACAGGAGGGAGACAGCCTCAGAGAATCTGCCCACCTGGCCGAGGTGGGATGAAGCCCGTCAGGCCATGACAAAGACATCACATAAATGAAATGGAAAATAAAAGATCATTCTCACTGCTGTGAGAACAGGCTCACCCAGGTAGAGATAGACAGTGGGCGAGGATTAGAGCTGTCCACCTTGGAGACAGTGGAGACCTCCACTGTGGCACTGAGCAGTTGAAGTGTATGTAGGATAGTGCCAGCCAAGTAAACTCTTTTATTCCTTCATTTTCCCCAATATAACAACGTCCTTAAAACTCAGCCTTGGTCTTACGGGAATTAAAGTAGCAAGGATCTAGTTTTTTGAGTGTTGGGGTCAGATCTGAAAAAAAAAAAAAAAGCTGAAACAATATGAACATGAGTGGATTAGCACACTCACAAGTGTATAAGCAGCTGGCAAATTTCTGGGGAGTAATGGGCCTCTGTGTAGTTTGAAATGTGCCAGTTAACCCCTGCAGATCCTCACTTTTTGAGGCTTTCCTTAAATAACATCTATAGCTATCTCTATCATTTTCACAGGTGAATAGGTGCTAACATCTTAGAACTCTGAGGGGCATCATGTACTGTGCTTCTCTAGTTAAGAAGCTGAACTGTTGTCTTTCAAGGAAATTTCCTGCGGTTTCCTCTCAGAGCGTGGCAGTTTAATGAATAGCACTGGATTGCTTTGCATTTGACAAATATTGAAGTCGATCTGCCATCCCTCCATTTCAGAGCAGACTGTGGGGTTTTTTTGTGTTGCTTTGGAACCACACAGGTGTCATTTCTCCAAATGAGCCGGAATATAATTAATTACTCATCAGTGACTAAGAGAACTTTTCTTAGTCTTTCTTTTTTCCTTTTCATAAAGGTTGACATCCATTTTAGTAGAACCCAGTTTTGAGGTTTGGTTTTTAAACTTCTTAATTGCATTTTGCAAATAAACATTATTTCTCTCGTTACAGAATAATGGAAGAGGAAATGCCAGTTTATCTCAGAATGAGATAAGCGTCATCATTATTTTCCAATTTCCCTGGAAAGTGTAGGGCCAGATGCAGCAATCCAGCAATACTCTAGCATTTCAATTAAGAAACTGCTTAGCTCAGGAAACACAAAGGATGTCTTATCAGCCTCATTTGGCTAGGTTGTGTATAAGAATCCTTACATCTATAGTCTTCTTTGCCATTTCCAAAGTACTTTCCTGGAAATCATCCTTTGATCCTTACACCACCACCATTAGCATCGTAGAAATGGGTTTTATCCTCTACATCTAGAAGTCGAAATGGATTGGGTGAGTGGCCAAGGGACTGATCTAAGTTCACACGGCTAATACATGACAGAGCGGAGGGTCAGAGGTGTGTATGCATGTTGGAACTGTGCTCTGCTTGTGTCCCTACAGCCTTCTCGCTTTTGGCAAAGTAGATGCAAGTAATGGAAAATTACAAATAGTACAAAACCCAACCCTACCTGGTTTAAACCAAAAATATACATATGTTTCTTACATCTCTTTACAGTGAACCTGTATAAGATTGGACTGAATGAAGATGAGGAAATATTACTGTCCTAAGTCTTAGCTTGGTCTTTAATTCCAAATCCAAGTGGAAGTATTTATCTGTCCTGGATGGATGTAATGTAAAATCCAGGGTTCTCTGTAACTGAGTGATTTGTGACTGTATCCACCCTAGACTAATCACATTAAGGAGAGAGGTGAGACTAATTCTGAGTAGCCAAGTTCGAGTCTCAACCCAACCCAGCAAAACAGAAAATGGAAAACAACTCCATGTAGGAAAGAGAAGGAGCAGTATTAGTCTTTCTGGCCCTAGTTTATGTCACTTAGGATAATAGCCATCATCGGTACCAGCATGGTTAGAATCACCGAATTTTCTTCTTTGTATGACTCATCGAAGCATCACATTATACTTCTCCAACTAACATGGTTTTTATGGGCTAATAATAAATAAAGCAGAAGTCAAGAGGGGATGGGTCCCTGACAAGATTCAGGGGGCTGTTACAAAGAGAAGAGCAGCAGGTACCCAGTGGGAAGAGAAAGGCAATTTGGTCTGAACTTCCCCTGTCCTTTCTAGAGAAGTCTTTCTTTTTTTTCTTCTTTTATAAAAATTTTTTTCTTTTATAAATAAAAGAACAATCTTTAATTACTGAAATTCAATATGGAAATTTATAGTTGATAGATTAACTAATAAAGTCTGTGACCGTTTCTGCTAATTGCTTTTTTTTGTTGTACAGTTTTACTGTATCCCTCCGTCCAGCAAAAATGTGGATCAAGAAATAATCAGTGCTAATATGCAAAAGCCAAGAGCCTCCCCAGGAGGCTGTTTTGAGTTCCAACCACAGCTCTTCTACTTTCCTTGACTTGGATGATAAATGAGTTAACATCTCTAGACCAAGCCTTTTCTTTTTGCATTTACAAAGCGGAATTGAAAGAAAGAAATAAAGAGGGAAGGAGAGAGAGTCAGAGAGAGAGCGAGAGAAGGGAAAAAATGAAGGGAAGGGAAGAGAAAGAAGGGGAAGGAAGGGGACAAAAGAGGGAACAGAAGGGAAGGGGAGGTTCAGCTCTTGGGAATTTCAAAACAATGGGAGATAATGAATAGAATACGTTTAGCATGTATAAATGGTCAACAAGTAGTCAATGCAGTTATTGCTGATGTCCTGTTAAGTATTAGTTTCAACAGTAATCACTATCACAGCAGCTCCTGATACTTAGCAAGTTATCAACAGATACATTTTCTCCACTTCCTCCCCTCTATCCAGGTGTCTGAGACATTCTCCAGGGTCCCAAGAAAAAGCAGATTCTAGTGTTCTCTTCTATATCACATTCAAGTCAATAAACAGGAAAGGAAGACCACACACCTGGCTATTTTACTACAGTTCTAATTACTTGCTATAATACTTTCTGAAAATAATTACTTTCTTGTGAAGAAACTTTGCACTTGGCAAAAAGAGAAATCAATCCCATATTCTGAGTGGCTGAGATCTCTCTCAACACACAGAACAATGCTGGGAATGGAAACAAACATATCAACAACAGCTATAGAAAAGCAGAAACCTAGGCATGGAGCACATCGATCCAGGACCTCTGGGAAATTAGAAAGAGTCTCTTTTTAAATTTAATCTCTTTTTAACGCAAAAGATCAGCTGCCTTTCCTTTGTTCTTATGGAAAATCTAATTCACAGTGAAAATTAAGCATCCAGATACCAGTCTGAGGAGCCTTCGGCCTGCTCACACTTGAACTATAAATTTGGCCATAAATGCTTACAAACAAATGATAAACAAATGGCCCAGGGGAAAAGAGGAGGAAAGAGAAGTTGATTCCAAGTGTCTAAGTAAGTCTCATCAATGACCAGCTTGGGATCAAGTTGCTGACCTTTGTAAATCCCAGTTGCCTCCACCACCAGGCACCTCCAATTAAGCCAGCTTTTGTGTGACTGCGGTTGAATGTCAAGTGGATAAACGGACTCAAAGCAGGAATCAGCACTGAATGGTCCTGTAGAAGTATGGCACAAGTTTCTAGTATTATTTCTCATGTGTTTTGTATACACAAAACTTAATGAAACACTTACATTTGATCATATTGTTCATCCCTTTACCCATTAAAATGGTTTATTGTGCCCAGCATTGCCTGTTTTGTGGCAGAGATGGGAACGGGAGCTCAGGAGAGTTTAAATTATGTAAATATGCAAGATTGTCAGCAGCCAGAGAGCCAGGAAGAAGCAAACACTGAGTCAGGTGGAAACAGGATTAGCAAGAACAGTTTGGGACAAAAACTACACCTGTGATTTCTAAACAACAGCTCTTAACATATGATGACTCAGTTTCTACCTCATAGATAACAAAGCCTGCTGAGGATTAAACAAGTTAATGTTACCTGGCTCAGTGCTTGGAACTGCAATTTCATTGCTGTGACAATCACTTTTCATAATAATATTTTCCCCCTTAAGGAAGAACTTCTATAGGAAATGCTTATTCTCGTAAACAATAGCATGTGTATAGTTTCACACATGGAAATTTTCTATGGAAAAACCAAAAACATCTTTACTTCTTCTCCCACAAAATACCATTTCTCAGACTACTTCACAACATACATACACATCTCTAGCTTCCCCACAATTATTGTATTTAGATCAGGCTTCCTAGCAGTATATTTGTAGATATTTGCTTCACTACCATTCAAAATTATTTCCTTTCAGGACATGCATGTTCAAAATAACAAATGCATATGTATATGGTCTCCTAGATGATGGACTTTAAAAAGTTTTTTAAATTGTTAAATATCTTTCTAAAAGCTTTCTGACAGATGACAAGTTAAATTTTTCACAAAACAGTTTAGCCTCTAAAACAATCACTTACAAAATGCCAAAAGTAACCAGGAGGGATGATTCATGATTTCCACACCTGTTCGTAGGTAGAAGGAGCCAGCAGTGGGTGGCAATTAGACCAAGATGGCCATGTGGACTCACCCTCCTCCTTGGCCAATTATGGCTAAAAATGACTCTGAGTTTGTGAGGAAAACGACTTCCGCCCACCTCTCAAAAATTCACAGGTTGGCATCCCCGGATGCATATTGAAGTGCTCTGATCATCAGGAACCAAAAGAAGTACAGTAAATAGGTTGAGTAAAGCTGCCAGCTCCTAGAGCTAACTCACTAGGTGCAGGACTTCTCACAGCATAGCACACAGTTCACTGAAATGACAATCTCTTGGGGCACTTAGTATAAATCCAGATCCCAAGACCCTCCTTCGGATGTACTAACATGGGTGTGCTCTGAACTAAAATGGGGCTCTGAACTCTTCATTTCCAAAGAGCACCTCAAGCAATATGTAGCACACAATAGGTCATATTTACTGACTTCGAAGCTCCAAACAGAGCAGACACTAAGAGCTGATGAAGGGCCTGAGAGACTCCATCTTAAAGCCTACACCCCATTGTGTTATTTTGTTCCCTGTTTTTTTTTCTTTGTTCCCATAAAAGCCACAGTGACCTTGTCTTCCCTTGTTTTCTTAGTAAACACCATTCCTTAAATCCTAGTCATTTCCTGAGTCCCAGTACACTTTGCCCCAACCTTGTTCTATTTCCTATGTAATGGATAAGTGGGGAAGAGGGAGGGAGGGGGAAAGAGAATCTATGTAATCTTCCAACACTATAAAAGAAACAAGCCTGCCCCGCCTTGAGGTCTCTGACCTAGTTCAGCAGACCCACCACCTGCTGTGCTAATAAAGTGCCTTTGTACTTGCATACGAGTTTGGACTTATTTTGGAGTGGAGATTTCTGGACCCAACACTGATGGGTTCCAGAAGGCTATGTGACTTGGAGAAATCTTTTCAGATAATCAGACCAAAAGACAAGTCAATGTTGAGCTATATTTCAATCTCAACTCCTCTCACAAATAGTTCTCTTTGATGCCCCAGGTTTTATTCTGAAAAACTCTGATTGATGTCTGCAAGTCTACACAGCTGTGGGATATGGAGAAGTGAATCCTGTGTTGGTTTCTGCTCCACTTGATTGGTAAACCATTCCCCTTTCATTGCAGCTTTTTGTCTCCTCCTGCTTCCATGATTTTAAGTTTTGCAACTTGGGGAACAGAGTAACAAATGAAGTCCTGGAGGTGGCTGGCAGTTATTTAAGAGAATCATTGACAGGCATGGCAAAAGCCCTTCACGGGAACATACACACACTTTTACACACACCCCAAACAACCTGAGCTAATTAATCAGAAAATTTAATACCTATGGGAAGAATATCAATTTTATTCCATGTTATATTTGAATACACTTCCCATTTTTTGGGTTAGCAAATCTACAAAGGAACTCAAAGGTTGAAACAGAAGTAACCTTTGTAATGATGTTAATGAATAGGATGTTTTCCCTCCATCTTGCCTGTGACAAATAATAATGTTTGCCCCTTCTGACACAGAACATAAAAAATAATAATAATAACCTTTGCTCTCAGTTAATTAAAAACAAATTTCTGCTTTTTAAAGTCACTAATACAGGTAGAGATATTAAATTAAACCTGTGCTATGCAATTAAAAAACAAAACCATCACATCATCCTCTAGAGATAATGAAAGGTTAAATGTATGACCAAGACCCTCCTCTCCACTCTCCACTCTGCAGAGTGGCTGGCAGGACCTGAGTATGTCACTGAGAGTTCTGCAAGGACTGGTCTAGTGCCCCCTAAAGGGAAAACACTGAGATTTCCCACTGAGGCTCTCTGGAAGCGTCATTTCTTATGTTTCAAGTCATAACGTGGAATGGTGCAGAGGTGAGGGTCACTGAGCTCACTGACTGTGTCTCTTGCACAAATGACACCTACATTGTGACATTTAGTCCTAATGACTGCCTTGGTGGGTAGATGGAAAGTACAACAGCTTTTGCAGTTGAATAATATGAAACCAAGACTATAAAGCTGCTAAGTGGCAGGGGACAGTCCCTCCAAGATGCCCTGACCAGAAATCTGTCCTGCTCACTCCCCGTGAGGCTCTCATGACCCTGCTCATCCTGATCATGTCCTTCCTCAGTGTCATCCTGCTGTTCCACCACATCAGCTTTTATTCCTCCTTGCTTGTCTAGGGACCCCCAACCAGGGCCAAGTCCTGCCCACCACCTGTTCTGGTAAATAAACTTTTATTGGGGCTCGTCCACCTTCATTCATTTAAATGCTGCCCAAGGCTGCTCTCATGCTGTAACTACAGAGTGGAATAGTCGCAAAACAGACTTCACAGCCCATAAATACTGAACCATTTATTATCTGGCTTTTCCCAGCTCCTGTTCTGATCACAATGGCCTCCTCTCCGTACCACAATCAGGCCAGTTCCCATCTTACCCTCTAAATCTTCGCAGGGTGTTGTCCCAGGCCTGAAGTAACCAACTATGCCTGTGTCCTCTAGGGGCAGCTCTAGTTCACCCTTTACTTCTCTTATGTTCTCCACTGGTTACTCACCAAGCTGCACTGCTTGATGGCTCTTGATTTTGCTCGCATTCATGTGCATTTTATGTTCCCAGCCCCAGAAAGGAGCCTTGTGTGTGTAGGAACTATGCGTATGTACTCAGTCCACCCCTCTAATCAAGTAGATATTCACACAGGGAAAGAATATCCTGAAAATCAGCAGCAAAAGTACACTGCAGTGGAGATATTCTCTCTGGCTTCTTCTAGAGAAAGACATCACTGCTTAAAATGAAAAGATATATATATTATTTTCAGAAACACCACTGCACATAGACAGAGAAATAGAGTTAAAAATAGATCCACGTGTGTAGCAACAGTCAAGTCAGTGAACTGATGCCCTAAGACATGAAGCTACCTCCCCAGTTCCTTAAGAACAGGTATTACTAGGATTAGATGGAGTTTAATTTCTAAAAGTGGCTTACTAGAACTCTGGAGTGTTTTCTTATAGCATCAGTGTGATACCTGGGGTCACTCCGAACTTACCTTTAAATCTATCCTTAAATCATGCTTCTGAACAACACCAATGATCCCAGTATTTATAGGTAAAAGACGACTTTCAAGGTGGAAGAGAATTTTCTACCTTCTCTCTGACTGTGTGAAAAATAGCATGCACATTTTTGTTTCTTTGTTTATTTTGAGACAGTGTCTCACTGTAAAGTTCAGACTGGCCCTGAGCTCAGCCTCAGACTCACATCACAGCAATCCTCCTGCCTCTGCCTCCCGAGTGCTGGGATTACAGGCATGAGCCACCACGCCTAGCACTGTGGTATGTGGTACTGATTGCTGCTGGGGTGAGTCTCCATGCCCAGTATTGTTATGTGGTTACCAGGGATCGAACCCGGGCCCTTGCGCTTGCAAGACAGGTACCAGAACCACTGAGCTAACTCCCTGAGCCAGCATGCACATTTTAAAAAACAGGTCAAAAGCAAATCTTATCTTGATCAGCTGCTCTCACCAGTTCACCCTTTTCCCCTGCCTGATCAGCCCTTCTCAGGTTCCATTCCCATGTGGTTCAATCTGGCAGGTAGGAACTCAAGACATTCACAGCTTAATGGAATTAATTATAGAAAACACAAGTCTAATTTGGGTAGGCAGTGTTTCCATAAAAGAAATGGAACCACTCAGTAAAACTCCTGTCCCCTCTGAAGAGCCTTAAAGTAGAGTTCAGATAATGAACTAATCAGTAAACTTCCGCCCCCTCTGAAGAGGTTTGAAGCAGAGTTCAGAGGCATAAGTGTGTGTGTGGCGTACATGAGTGTGTGTGTGTCTGAGTGCATACCTGCCTGAGTATATCTGTTGGAGAAATACATGCTTGTTTAGTGTTTTGTCATGACTACAGCACACACTATGTGCCATTCTTCCCAATATGTCTACTCATAGATACACTGTGTTGCAGTCCTAGACAGATTCCTAATTATTTTCATTGCCCTATAATCGTCCAGGACAAATCACACACCCTTGAGTTCTCTAAACACTTCAACACTCCACTACAGTAACCCCAATGTTGTACAAACTGAGCTAATTGGGACTAGGGAAATTGCTTTAATAGAGAACCTTTTTTGCAGTCTCATTGATTTTAGTCAAGAACTGTGTACACTTGAAGTATTTAGAATTTAAAATGCAAGTTATACATAAAATGTGAATATATAGTTGTGTGTAGTGAACATCATTATTTCTAGACATAGCTGAAATAAGATGTAGTGAAAAGCGCTTAGATCATTTTCATGTTTAGGCCTCAGGTATAAATCTGAACTGTTTAGCAAAAATAGAGCTTGACAAAGAAATATTTTTTTTCAAAATTATCCTAAGTCAAACATAAAACTTCGAATATAACATTACATTCTCTTTTATCTGTGTTCTAATTCCCAACAAAGAAGCATAAGTACACCCCTCCTCTACACTGGAATGCTCACACGGAAGCTTTATATTACCGCACAGTGTACATTATCTGTATCCATTCGTCAGTGCTGAGATTACAGTCATACTTTGGTTCATGAATTTGTTCTATGGTTTTGGAGAAGGTGGCTATATGTTTGTATTTGTGTGCGAAAGATAATGTTGGTCACAGTTTGCAAACAAAAACATGATTTTGCCAAATGCTTTTGTTTGTGAACCAAATTATTTGCCCACAAAAGCACTAGTGAACCGAGGTACCAGTGTATAATGAGTGCAAGAATTATGCTTTATTCTTTTGATCACCAGCAAGTATTTTACACTGTACTGACACAAAGTAGGTCCCCAAAAGTCTTTTAATTAATGAATTAATCAGTGATGCCTTAAATATATTTGATTAATATGACAATTACAGGAAGGTAATTTGCTTTGGGATCAAACAAACCTAGGTTTGAAACTGTTCTGCCATTTACCAGCATTGTGGATTTGAGAGAAATAAATTCTCAAAGCCTTACTCACCTGCCTGTAAAATGTGAGTGAGGAGCCCCTTTGAGAGAGAAAAGGCTTAAAGAAGCAGCGCATTCCTATTGGTTAGATTTGATGAGTAACTAATAACCCAAGATGGCGCTACTCACACATCTGACACAGGGCAGGTTTTTAGATCTAATGTTCCTGTTCTTCCACACACAGCTTCTCTGGCAGAGGATTTCCAGTTTGTTCTCATGGAGACTTTGAGGTCCAAATAAAGCAGAAGAGCAAACACAACATCCTGTCACCTGAGCCTCCGTTTACCTTACACTGGCAGCCATGTCATTTTCCCAAGTCACTCAGAAGAGTAAGCCCAGAATCAGTGCTGGATGCATCACCCTGGAGGGGATCCATTGGTAGATGTGAAGGAAAGTACCTGCCGGGCAGTCACATTGGCTCTTCTGTAAATGATCTACACCCAACACCATGGGTTTTAGGACACTTTACCACAGTGCGTGTCCCATTTACACTTAATATAGGCTAGTGATGGTAATCATAAAAAAAACTGTTCTGACATGAAAAGACATTTTCTATGAGGAAAATTTTGCCATCTGTCATTAAGTATAATCCTTATGACATTTTCTTGGGACCCTTCTTAACTTTGACGTTTTATCTCAAAGCCTACTCCTCTATGAGGAATCAATCATTCATCTTCCCCGTACAATTATCATTTCCGGTAGCTGATAGTGAGACTTAAACTTTGAGAAGAAATTTGTTTATCTTCCAAAACAGAATCTGGGCAAGGTTGTGGAGACAGATGGTTTATTTGGAAGGTGAAACTAGGAAACAGGAGCAAAGCAGAGAAAAATAGAGAACGAACAAGCACCTCAAAGTGATGTTGGGTTTTCTATAATGTTACTATGGGAAAAGCAGATGAATTCCTTTAGGATCTCTGAGAAGCATAAATAATACTGGCTCTGTTGCTTCACCAATAGGCAGCAGGCTGGAAAATGTATCCTCTCATTCCTGCCTCCCATTGGTTAAGAGCTGTTTGTAGGTTTTCTATCCTCTGTATTCAGTGATTGTGTCTTACCTGGGAATTTGGGGCTCTAAGATCAACTGTCCACTTTGATTTACACAGACTGGGAAGCACTTCAGGTGCAGCAGTCTCAGCCAGAAGTAAGTTGGAAGTAGCCACCACAGGTGCAGCTGAACTAAATGTTAATGGCTGGAGGATTTTTCAGAAAGAAACTTCTCACGGTGCCAATGCACAACCAAGATGTGCACTTCAGTCAACGCTAGAAACTCACACAAGACCAGGGCACAGAGACTGTCCCTTCATTGAGGAAGAAGCATGTGCTTGCTGGCGATTAAAGCCAACTGTTTCACAACGCAGTCCAAATAATATGGTTCCATACAAATCTTCTTTCAAATTAATGAACCACTTTACATTTATAATTCTACAAATTCTAATACTTGAGTTTTGTTTCACTGTTCTTTGTCACTGAAAAGGTATCATTAAGAAATTGTTTCATAAAGCACTGGCCATCAGGTCGCTCACAGAAGTGTTAAAAAACAAAAGCTCGACTTGAATTTATTCTAATAATTACGTGTTTAAGGATTCTGTGTGGTCTTTTAGCAACAGCAGAAACACAAAACAATTACCTTGATGTATCCCTCATCAAAAATAAAGCCAATTAAAATGATCTTTATTTACATATCCTTATGCTTGGGTAAGATGATTTTAAGTATAGGTATTCTTGATAGAAATGATACCCTGTCTATTCATCTTGTATACACAAGGAAGTTTGCAATTTGAAGAATGCATTCAGATCATTTTGTTTTTAATGGAAAGAAAGAAAAAGAAAGACAACTTAGTTAAACTGTCAAAATCAAGCAGATATCTTGACATCTAAACACAAAGTCAAAGGCAAAGGTCCTGTGGCATCTCAGGCAATTATATCCTCTCCTCAGCTTCTATGGAGCAGACCAGGTTTTAGTCATAATTAACCACAGCTGAATCTTGTAATGCTGAAGTGTCTAAGACTTGCAGGAAACTAGTAGGAATCAAGCTGGGGAGGGCTACAACAGCAAGCCTTTTATGATCATTCTTAGAAATTAGCTAAGAAATGTCCCAAGCAACATCCCACTGACTCAAAGAACATAGTCTGATCTCAGAAAGTCACTTACAAAATGTCTGTAAACAAGACTGGGTTGCTATCAATATTTTGCATGCTTTCCCATGACTTTTTAAAAATAAAAATGCATACTCAAGAGGTCTTATTCAGGCATATATGTTTCTGTTATTTTTTCAGTTTGACAAAACTCCTTGTATTTCAAAGTAGCTTTAACCAAAGAAAAGTGGGAAATGTGCTTTTTTGGTTGCTCATGTGATTTGATCTGAAATGAAAATGATGACATTGCCTTGTCTTATGTAAATATGATTTTTAACAAAGTGGAATATATTTAGATTTGAAAATAGAGTATTATGATTTCAGCAGTTATGTTCTACACATGGAATCTCTTACGATGTTGATGGAAAGCAAAAGTGCTAAAGAAAAAGCTGAATATGAAATTCTGAAATGATGCATGATGTTACCGACAAGAACTCGATGTGCCAGGGTGTGAAGAGGGAACAGTTAGTTCTGATTAACATGTCAACAAGATGTTGTTCAGGGATTCCCTGGGCTGCAGCTGACGGGTCATTTATGAAGCTTATATTGGAATTGTTCAAATGAGGGACTGGAGCAAAGCAAGGCATTTTAATGTAATGTCACATGAGCAGGGTTTTCTGCTTACTGAAAGAGCATAGCATGGAATTGGATATGATAAGAAAACTAAATAAATGCACTTTAAATAACAGCTATATATTACTATCAAAATATACTATCAGTTCCTACTTCGAAAAAACACAGAAGCTAAGTATTAAATGACAAAAATAAAGATTAGTAAATGTCCATAGTGTCATTGAGGGTCTCAGGAAGAATCAGATAAGAGCAGTTTTGAAAGGTCTTGGTTAATGGAAACAAACATACACACACCGACTTGACACAGTACAGTAGCTTGGAGGTAGCAGCTGCTGAAGTCAGTTCCCAGTCTCAGCTGCTAGACCCAAAGAAGGTTTGTGCCTAAGAACTAGGGACAGGATGCACGTTTGAGCCAGAAAGGCCAGCAGACAGAGCCTGGGAGGGATGGGGAGCAGCCAACCAGACATTACAGGCAAAGAAGACTAGTTTACCCACTGTCCCAACGGCGAAAATCAGAAGACAAGATGGTCTGATTATTTAAAACACATCGGTCCTTGTTCTAGTTCAGAAAGCAGCAATGCGAAAGGCAGAGAGTAGATAGGCAAGAGTAAACAGAAGATTCTTAAAACTCCGTAATCTGCCCAACATTCTCACCATATTCTGCTCTTCACTAACACAAGATAGCTGCATCAACAAATTAATGAAAATATGCCAACATCAAAAAGTTGAGATGTTCGAGCCTAAGGACAAAGGAAAATAACTCCCTTCCAATATTACCCCCTGTTATGCCTTTATGTTCATGCACCATTTACGCCATCTTGCCATCACCAGACACATGAATCCTGGGCTTTGGAACATGTAACAAACCTGTCCAGATATGGCAAGACCAGGGGGTCTTATCACTTGTGGGAAATATCA
>PVIR01039910.1:0-13635 GCA_004026965.1 Petromus typicus
AAAAAAAAAAAAAAAAATGACATGAGAGGATTGTTTTGGTCCCCAAAACAAAAGCTAGACCTTTCGGCAATAGCAAATGTGCTGGTAGAGACCTACTCAAAGGGCCTGGTCAATGAGCCTTGGGTGTCACCCAGACACTGACATGGACAGCCACCTGAGACGGCCTCTGTTACAGCAAGTCAGGGTGGGGTCAGATGCATCCTATAGATTGAGATCTTATGCAAATAGAAGAGACTTCAGGATTTCCCATCAGTTCTAAAAATGGTGTCATCATTAAAGCAGTCATAAGGCAATTAGAAATGAGCCTGGCTGGTAGGATGGTGGGACTTAGATAAATCATAGCTGTAAATGAGCCAGTTCTGGGTACTCAAGTTGGTGGGGGGACTTTTCTACCCATATAGCTGTGGGTGAGCTGGTTGAGCTCTCTGAGATTGCATTCTTCTCTAAAATGTAGGCAATAGTACCAACCTCTTAGGTTTGTTCTATTAAATGAGTGTATGTGATAATACAAATATAAGTTATAATTATACTCAGTTTTCATATTTCTTCATTCATTGTAATGAGGTTTGGAAAGGAGGACAGGTAATTTATATGCTCTGACAGCCACCTTCAACAGGAAGTCACCTTATTAATATTATTGACAGCTAATAAAATATTTCTTGTACTGGGAAGACTTATAAATGATGGGTGCTACTAGTAGTAAGTACCTGGGGTTTCCCTGAGGTGTCAGTCACTACTAGGATATCTTTGGAGCTATGTGGTGATTCCCCACTACTCACTCAGTGAGCCACAAGCCTCAGAAGGAAGCCCACTCCGGACTATTTCTGGAGGAACAGATCAAAGGAAGAGGGTGTGGTGGGAACAGCAGTGGAGGGTGGCCTACATCAAGAGAGCCTGCTAATTGCCTGCCTGCAAGAAGAAAATAGAAGATAAGGAAGCTCAGGGATTCTGGGAGCTAAGAAAATAATCAAGACACAGGTAGGGAAATAAGAACATGCCTGCTTTACTTTTTTATTATTTTTGACAGTCTATTTCTCTGGAGAAATGAGCAGCCAAAGCTTTCGATTGTTATTGAAATAAATACATACAATTACATGTATGTGATGTCACTGAAAAACGCAGTGAATGTTTTGATTTTTTAAAATTACAATAAAAGACACATTGTAATTAATCCCCTCACTTCAAACCCATCTATCTTGACACTTTCTCAAGCGGTGCCGGAAGTCCTCTTTCTCTTCCATGTCTTTAGTTGTGCTATCACGCCTGCCTTGATGTCTTGAATTGATTCAAAATGTTTGCCTTTCAGGGTTAGGCTGACTGTAAGAAAGAGCCAGAAATTTCCTAGTACGAGGTCCAGTGAATAAGGTGGACAAGGACATGCCATAATGTTTTTATGAGTCTCCCTTGTCAATGGATGGCACCCAGCAGCAACATTCAGTGTAGCTTTGATAACACCTCATAAAGACAGTCACAAAAGAAGATTTCCAGAACTACATCAAGAACAACAGGATAAGTGTGTCTGATGCAAGAGTAAGTATTTTGAAGGGAATTAGAGTAATGTGTCTATTAATATAAGAAATTTTTTTTTTAAATATAGATGTTCACCAGGTCTTCAGAGCACAACTTGTAAATGTTGTAGGCTAAAAATTGTTTTATTTAATACTAAAATAAGAAATAATGATGATCTCTGTTGTCCTTAAACATAGTAAAGAGAAGATGGCTGAGGGGAGAATACTATGCTTTGTTGAGAAGAAATTAGAGTTAGAAGCAGTGTGTCCTGCTGTGACACGCTAGTGAATAGCAAAGTCTCTGGTTCAGGGGAGGAAGAGTGTGACACAGACTCAGATCAACTTTGCCTTATTGTGAGATTTGGGCAGATGAAGAAATTCTCCCAATCTTGACCTCATCACCAACCAAAAAAGGTAGAATAATGATTAATAATATGGTTAGGGACTTAATGGTGTCTTTGCTCCCCCCAAATAAAATTCATACTTGAAATTCTGACCTTTAGTACCTCAGAATGCAACTGTATTAAATGAAGTCATTAAATTAAACCAAAACTCTAACAATAGCAAAAAATCAAAATGAGAAAAAAAATCCAAAGAAGATCCAAACCAAGAATTCCCAATCCCCAAAGGAAAATTAGGGACTAATGAAATGGATTACCCTAAAACACAACCACCTGGACTTTCTGGCAACAAAGAGGATTTGGGGGAAAATTAAATCAGATTTAATCTCTCAGATAATAGCACAGATGATGATCAGGGTAAATGACACAGATTTAAAAAAAATAGAGGACCTCAGGAAAATGAAAGAATCCCAGCATAGAATACAAGAGGAACCCAGTAAACAGATTCAAATGTAAATTCAAGGGATTAAAAACTGCACTGAAAGTATACATAGTAGAGCTACTGAACCCAAAGACAGAATTTCAGATATAGAAGACAGGATTGCAGTTAGTGACCAGGAAAGGAAAGATTTCTTAAAAATAGTAAGGGACCATGAAAAAATCAATCCAGCAGCTCCAGGATGCTGCAAAGAAGAATGACTTACGACTGATTGGAGTCAATGAAGAAACAGAAGACAGTGCAAATGACATTTTAAAAATGTTCAAAGATGTAATGGCAAAAAACTTTCCAAGCAGGAGGAAAGAATTTGACATACCAATAAGTGAGGCATACTGGACTTCAATTAACCATGATCAAAAATATCCATGCCCAGGCATATAATAGTCACATTACCAGAATCTCAACAAAAGAACAAAATACTGAAAGCAGTTAGAGAAAAGGAAAAGATCATATACGACAGAAAGCCCATCAGAATTACAGCAGATTTTTCAACACAAACTTTTAAATCAAACAGAGTCTGAGTGAAGTATTTCAAGCCTTAACAGAAAACAATCTCAATCATAGACTGACATATCCTGCAAAACTATCCTTCAAAATCAATAGGCAAATAAGATATTTCTACTACAAAACACACCTGAGAAACTTCCTGAATACTAACCCCACATTACAAAAATTCTAAACAAAATCTTAGAAAAACAGTGAGGCTCACAATTCCATGAGACCTAACAGAATGAAGCCACTGGACAATACAAGAAAGTAAATGGCAGGAGAAAATAATAGTATGAGAATCAACTACAGAAAAATATCACGACAGTTACAAATCAACACACATCATCAATGTTAAGGGCATCAGTTCACCAATTAAAAGAAACAGATTGGCAGAATGGAGATCGAGAAGCAAGACTCAACAATATGTTGTACTCAAGAAAAACATTTAACTCAGAGAGAAATCCATATACTCAAAGTAAAAGGATAGAAAATAATTCTCCATGTGATAGGAAATCACAAAAAAAATTAAAAAGCATGAGTGGCTATTTTATTTGCCAACAAAGTCAACTGAAGCTAATTAAGAGGCACAAAAAAGGTGACTACGTTCTCATACAGGGATCAGTCTTACAGGAAGAGCTAATAATCATAAATATATACTGTCTAAATGTTAGCACACTCAACTACATAAGACACATATTAACGGACATGAAAAGCCAAATCAAATGCTAGTGCAATAGAAGGAAGGGACATCAACACCCCCCTGTCACAGATGGACAGTTCAACTAGACAAAAAATCTATAATGAAATACTACACCTGGACAAAAATTTTTAACAAATAGACTTAATAAATGTCTACAGAGTATTGCACCCCAGAAAATCAGAACATACATTCTTCTCAGCTATGCATGGGTTATTTTCCCAAACAGTCCAAATGTTAGTTCATAAAACTTGTTTAAGTAAATGTGAAGGAACTGAAGTTGTCCCTCGTATATTATGAGATAGGAGTGCCTTGAAATTGGAGCTCAATAGCAAAAGAAATTCCAACAACTTTATAAAAACTAGGAAGTTGAATAACACTGTTCTGAATAACCAATGAGTCACAGATGAAATTAAAGAAGAAATGAGACAGTTTCTACAATTAAATGATAAAGTCAGTATAACACACAGAAATCTATGGGACACAATGAAAGCAGTGCCACAAGGAAAATTACCAGAAAGAAAAACTCCTGGTCTGAATGGCTTTACTGCTGAATTCTGTAAGATATTTACAGATGAGCTAATACCACTATTCTTCAAATTCTTTAATGAAATTGAAAGCAAAGCAAGATTCCCAAATTCATTCCTTGAAGCAACTATTACCTTGATTCCAGAAAGCCTAGAAAAAAACAACCAAAAAGGGAAACTATACACCAATCTCTCAATGAACAGAGATGTAAAAATCCTCCACAAGATAATGGTAAATGGAATACAGAGGATTATCAAGATCATACACCCAAACCAAGTTCAATTCACCCCAGAGATGCAAGTATAGTTCAACATACATATATCAATAAACATAATACATTATATTAACAGACTCAAGGGGAAAAAAACCACTATGTGGTCATATCAAAATCCAACACCTATTCATGATTATACTCTATATAAAATTGAAACAGATTATCTTTATCTCTGATAAAAGTTATTTATAAGGCCAAGGATTTAGCTCAGTGGTTCTGGCACCTGCCTTGCAAGTACAAGGGCCTGGGTTCAATCCCTGATAACTACATACAACAATGCTGGACATGGAGACTCATGCCCACCAGTCATCAGTACCACATACCATGGTGCTGGGCATGGTGGCTCACACCTATAATCTTAGCACTTGGGAGGTAGAGGCAAAAGGATTGCTGCGAGTTCAAGGCTGAGCTCAGTCTGACCTACAAAAGTGAGACCCTGTCAAAAAAAAAAAAAAAAAAAAAAGCTACTTATGAAAAACCAACAGCCAGAATCATAATAAATGATGAAAAAATTAAACATTTCATGCTAAAATCAGGAATAAAACAAAGATGTCCACTATCAATATCAAAGATGTCCACAATATCAATATAGTGCTGGAAACATTAGCCACACAATTAAATAATAAAAGAATAAAAGAAATAAGGATAGGAAAGGAGGAAGTTAAGCTGTTACTATTTGCTAAGGACATGATACTCTATACTGAAGATCCCAAAAACTCAGCCAAAATATAGCTTGACTTAATCTCCTTAATCAGGTTCAGTACAGTAGCTAGGTACAAGGTCAACACCCAAAAATCAATAGCCTTCCTATTCACAAATCACATATTCACTGAGAGACAAAGAAGAAATAGCTCCTTTCAAAACAGCATGCAAAAAAAAAAAAAAAAAAAAAGTCTAAGAAATAATCTAACAAAGGAAGTGAAAGATCTCTCCACTGAAAACTGTAGCATACTGAAAAAGAAGATTCATAAAAGGAAAGACAGCTCTTGCTCCTTGGTACGAAAAACCAATATTGTCAAAATGGCCATACTCCCAAAACTACAACATAGATTTTGTGTAATCCTGATGGAAATCCCAACAGCATGTTTCACAGATCAAGAGAAAACAATCCAAAGACTCATCTGAAATCACAGGAAACCTAGAATAGCAAAAGTAATTCTAGACAAGGACATGGCAGGGTTATCACAATCCCTATCTTAAAACTATACTACAGAGCCACTATGATGAAAACAGCATGGTGGTGGCAAAGAAATAGACCAGTAGATCAATGGAACAGAGAAGAAGATGAAAAAACAACTCCAGACATACTAAGCCACATCGTCTTTGAGAAAATGGAAGAAAAATAGCCTCTGTAACAAATGGTGCTGGAAAAACTGGATTTCAACCTGCCAAGACTTAAAGTTAGACCCATGTCTTTCACCATGCATCAAAATAAAATCAAAGTGAATTAGACCTAACTATTAAAACAGAAACACTAAACCTGCTGGAAGATAGATTAGGTGGAACTCTTGCAGACACTGGCATAGGGGAAGACTTTATGAAAAAAAAAAAAAGAAAACATTAGCAGCACAGGAACTAGCAGAAGGAAGAAATAACTGAGATCTATCTCATTTAAAAGCTTTAGAGTGCAATAGAAAGCACCAACAGAGCAAAAACACAACCTATATGTTGGGAAAAAAATATCCCAGTTGTTTTTCAGACAAAGGGCTACTATCTAGAGTATATAAAGAACTTTAAAAAATCAGCCCCCTCAAATTTAAAGACCCAATTCAAAAATGAGTGTATGAAATGAAAAGACATTTTTCAGATGAAATAAAATCAGCTAAGAAATATTTGAAAAAATGTTCAATATCTCTAGTCATTTGAGAGACGCAGATGAAAATAAATATTGAGATCCCATCTCACTTCACAAAGAATGGCTGCTATCATGAAATTATCCAACAACAAATGCTGGCAGGGCTGTGAAGAGAAAGGAGCCCTTCTCCACTGCTGGTGGGAGTGTAGACTGATATAGCCACTCTGGATATCAGTGTGGAGATTCCTCAGAAAACTAAGATTAGAGGTCCCATTTGACCCTGCTATTTTCCTGCTAAATATATACATGAAAGAATTTAAAGAATCATATCACAGTGACATATGTGCACCCATGTTAATAGCAGCTCAGTTTGCGATAGCTAAATCTTGGAAACAGCCCAAATGCCCATCAACTGGGGACTGGAAGATGTGTGGGTTTTTTTTTTAAATATATATATAAAATGTAGTAGTATTCTGCCATAAAGAATGATAAATTTGCCATTTATACTCAAATGGACATACCCTGAGGACATACTCATTAATGAAATAATCAGGACTCATACGTGTAAATACTGTATTATTTCTCTGGATGAGAAACTGAAGATGTAAATGAGTTCTAAAGTGTGTGATGGATATTGTGAAACAGGAAGAAAATGTTCAAAGAGAAGACATAAAGAGGGAGTCAGGAAAGATGAAGAAAATAAAGTAAAATTTGATGATAAAAACAAAAAACGGAAACAAAGTGTTTGTATATAGAAGGTTGGGCAGGGTAGGGTGAGCAAGGGAAAGGGGAAAATGAGGATCAAGATATGTCATGTACAGGTACAAATTTTTAATGTTGATCATGTTATATATGTAATATGCTACAATATACTCAGTTTTTAAAAATAAAATAAATGAGGTCATTAGTATGTTCCTCCTCTTCTCCGTTTTTGTCTTCCTGTCTTTCCCCTTTTCTGCCTCCTCCCCCCTCTTCCTGCACCTCTTCTTCCTCTTCCTTGTCTTTCTATTCTATTTCTCTACCTCCTTTTCTTCCATTTTCTCCTCCTTTTCCTCCACTGTCTCTCCCTCCCTTCTTCTTTCCCAGGATTGAGACAGTACTTCGTGTCTTATCTCATTGAACTCATGCTCTTATAACAAGAAAAGAGGAGCCAGAGTTATGGCATACATCTGTAACCCCAGCCTTAGGAGGCTGAGGCAGGAGGATCGCATGTTCAAGACAAGACTGGGCTACCTAGTGCATTCAAGGCTGCTTGGGCTCCAGGACTACCTGAGGACTTCACGGCCAGCCTAGACTACATAGTGAGATACTGTCATCTTTGGGGAGGAGGAAGAAAAGAAAGTGAGAGAAAAAGACATGCAAGAAGAAAAGATGACATAGACACAGAGACGTGTGAGAAATAAAGTCTTTCATAAGACCAAGAAAAAGAAATAAACCCCTTATGGAGTGCAATCATGATGTGTATATTTAATGTACCAATAAAGATAATTAAAAAAAAAAAAGAAATAAACCCCTGAGACTCCTTAATCTTGGACTTCTAGACTGCAGAACTGCAATGAGATAAATTCTGGTTTTAGATCATTCAGATCTCAGTACTTTGTTATGGCAGCACTAGAAAACTAACATAAATACCAACATTGCAGAGCATTTGTAAGAATTAATAAAACAAGCAAAAAACAAAAGAAAATACATATTAAATTATTATCTTTCCCATTCTTGCTAAAATGGGTGCAAATTGACTATTTGAGAAGAAGATAGAATAAAATGTAACAAAAATCCAAATCAAGAAAGACCGACCTTCAGAAAACTGACATTTTTACAAATTCTGAGTAACCTAAGAAGTAGTAAACTCTAATACACAGATAATTTCACAAAAATTATTTTCTAGTGTCAGAAATTTGAATTTGTGATCTTCCAGATTATTTGCCAGTCTTTGCAAAATAATTATAAATATTTGTATATGCTATTTGTTTCTACAGATGAATAAATTGTAACTTTTGAACAGCAGTAATTATAGAGATAAATTAACTCTATGTAAAACCTACCCCTTGTGCTCAGCAAACAGACCCATTTCTGAAGTAAACTGCATCACTGTCTAGGGAACCACTCATTCTCTCATTCACCAGCATTTATTGAGAAACAAGAGGCCAGATGTTGTACTAAGCTGTGTGTCCAAGAAGAGCTGAGGAAAGTTATTCCATACACTTCTCAACTCTCCAACTCCCAAAGCAAGAGCAAGTCCATCAAATGCCTGAAGTTAAGGCCCTCAGAGTCCTGGAGGACTCCAGAACCTCACCTGTAAGTTCTCTGCAGTGGCGTTTCAGCAATTCTTTAGCAGTTTAGCAACTTCTCTCTTAGGAGACAGTTCCAGTGGTTGACCCATAGATGTCACTCATTGGCTATAAAAAAACTTTCTTTTAAAAATAAATTTAAAAACTCTGGACTGTGGAAGTTCTCAAATACACAACTAGAGAAAATATTATGATGAAACCCACCTACCACGCATTGCTGATGGTTATCAAGTGGCCAATCTTACTTACTCACTCCCCACTTGACCCCTTGTATTCATTTTAACTTATTTTATTGACACAATATCTGTCTAAATCTATGCAACACAACTTGATGTTTTGGTACGTGTCCACATGTGTAAGAATGAAATCAGAGTGGCTATTGTGCCCATCAAGTTAATTTACTCCCTCATTTTGAGAATATTCTAAACTCTCCCTCCCAGCTATTTGACATATATGTTGCCAGCAATAATGGCCAGCCATGGAACAGAGTTCCACAACTTATTCTGCCTGTGTGACATTCTAGCCACTGCCAGCTCCTCCCATCTCCCCAACTCCCATCCTCCCTAGAGCCTGGTCAGCACTACCATACTCTCAGCTTCTATCAGATTAACTGTCTCAGGCCCCACATGAATGAGACCATGGGGCGCAGATCCTCTGTGTCTGACTAATTTCATTCAACCTAATGTTTCTCAAGATTATCTGAGCTGTCACCACAAAATTACATTCTTTTTATGTCTACATAGTTTTTGTAATACATACACATATGCCACTCTGTATTCATACATATTTTGGCAGATATTTAGGTCGATTTCATATCTTGTCTACGATAAATGGAGATGCAACAAGAATGGGAATACAGAGCTCTCAATATAGTACCTTCATTTCCTTCAGATATACACACCGTAGTGAGAGAGCCAATCACATGAGAATTGTGTGTTTTAGTCTTTAAGGCTCCTCCATACATTGTTCTACCACAGTGTACTAACAACAGCATTCTTTTCTGCACAGTGTCCCCAGCTCATGTCACTATCATTCTCTTGACAGTGACCACTCTTACAGCAGTGAGGTGATATTTCATTGTGCCTTAGGCTTGTTTCACTGTGGCTGGACATTTTTATGATGAACAGTGATGCTGAGCATTTTTTTTACTGGTAAAATACAAATACTATTAGTATTTATTGGCCATTTGTCATGTTTAGAAAACATATATTCAAGTTTTTGGATTTTTTGTTTTAAATCAGGCCCTTACACATGCTAGGCAAGCACTCTACAACTGAGCCCTTCCTGTTTTTTAATTATTTGATTTTTTGCTACTGAGGTGATTGGGTTCCTTTCACATGTAGGTAGGTATTAATCCCTTATCAGATGTGTAATTTGTAAATATTTTCTCTTATTCACAAGGTTGTTCCTTCACTCTTTTGAGTATTTCTCCATGAAGATTCTCTTTAATTTGATGTAATCCTGTTTTGCTTTCCCTTTGTTTTTCAGGCTTGTGAGGTCTTATCTAAACACTCATGCCCCAGACAATTGTTGTGAAGCATTTGTGTATTTTCCTGCAGTTTTCAAAGTCGTACATTTAAGTTTTTATTTCATTTTGAATTGGCTCTATAACTAGTAAGAAAAAGAAGTAAGGTGTGTTATATGTGGCTATCTGTTTATTTCCATACTCTATTCTCTTCCTTTTGTCTGTGTTTGTATGCTAGTGCCATGCTGTTTGGGTTTCTATAGCACTGCAGCATATTTTGAAGTCAGCCCAATGGCTCTGTCCAGTTTAGTTCTTTTTGCTTAGTATCATTTTGTCTAGTTAGGATCTTATACTTCAAAGCAAATTTTTGAAGATCATTTCCTCTGTTTTTGTCAAGAATTACACTGAAGGGCTGGGGAGTTAGCTCAGTGGTTCCGGCGCCTGTCTTGCAAGCGCAAGGGCCCGGGTTCGATTCCCCGGTAACCATATACCATACTGGGCATGGAGACTCACGCCCAGCAGCAACCAGTACCACATACCACAGTGCCGGGCGTGGTGGCTCACGCCTGTAATCCCAGCACTCGGGAGGCAGAGGCAGGAGGATTGCTGTGATGTGAGTTGGAGGCTGAGCTCAGGGCCAGCCTGAACCACAAAGCGAATCCTTTGTTTCAAAAGGTTTAGATTTTCAAAAAATCTAAAAAAAAAAAAAGAATTACACTGAAATTATGACAGGGATTGCATTAAACCTGTAAATTGCTTTGGGTAGCATGGACATCTTAACAATGTTGATGCTTCTGATTTAAAAGCACAAGTACACTGAACTATTTTGAATCAAATTAAGACACCATATCATGTAATTTATAAACACTGAAGAAATAAGCAGTGGAACAATTGTATTTCCAACTAAAACTATGGATTTTGTTCATGGAAAGTTTCTTGATAAGTCTTAAAAACAATAATAATTTTTCATCCTGAGGGCTTTATAAGCTACTTCCTTTAATTAATTGGGCTCTGAGTCAAATTCATACTACCTTGAATTCCAACTATACATCAGGCTAAAAAAGATACAAATGGTGGAAAACAGAAGACTTCAAAGAATAGCATTCAAGTAGGAAGAAATTAGGATTGAGTAAGTTGTAAAATGGACCTTAGGCTCTCAAATATTCTATGCCTCAGTTTCTTCCTCTGCTCTGAGGGAATAATCATCCTCACTCAGTCCAACTAACACAGCTATGACAGAGATGGAGGGAGATATGTGTAAAATCCATTTTTGATGGCAAGATGCTGCACACACTCATAAATTTAGGCCACTTGGAGTTCTGGTTCAAGACAGGGATTCTAGTGTCAGTCGGATCTGGGAGAAACTTGGATACATGGCTTTAGCTTTCCAAATGCAAAGTTTTTTATTTCAACACCTACAAATAATTACAGAACCTACATATTCAAGTTGTTGCAGATTAAAAAATACAGTAGAGGGTGAATATTTAGCTCAATGGTTCTGACATCTGCCTTGTAAGCATTCAGTCTCAGGTTTGATCCCTGAGAACCACATACAATAATGCTGGGCTTGGTAACTCAAGCCCATCAGCAATCAGTACCACATACCACAGTGCTGGATGTGGTGGCTCACCCTATAATCCTAGCACTCAGGAGGCAGAGGCAGGAGGATTGCTGTGATGTGAGTTTGAGGCTGAGCTCAGGGCCAGCCTGAACTACAAAGTGAGACCCTGTTTAAAAAAAAAAAAAAAAAACTGGCACGAAGGTGGGAGAATTCTTGCCCTTCTCTCAGCCTTTTTGTTATTCCATATTCGCAGCCATTTCCAGGTGCTGCCTGAAGAAAGTAAAGACTGCTGCTCTCTTGCAGATGGTGATGTGGTGACTATCCGGCTCCTCCTCACACTGACCTTCCTCCTTTGTGTGGCTCTGCCCATCTCCAGGAAGGCCACAGCTATGTGACCGGGGATTCCCCAAGCAATGTGCCCTATCCCGCTCACGTGGGAGGAAAGTAGGAAGGGGCAGACGCCTTACAGAGTACGTCTGTACAGTGCTCACAAAATTCCATGGGTTGAGCAATAAGGAAATCGACATCAATCTGATCTGTTCTTTCCTGTCATTTAAAAACCAATCTCCCAATCGGGAGTGACATTTTATAACGTCGATGCTCTTAAAATTGGGATCTTAATAAAGGAAAAGCTTACAACCGAGGGATGACTACGGCTCAAACCGTCACCGAAGTGTGCGGAGACTCTGAAGAGAGCCTGTGCCTGGCTCGTAGTGTTTCTACGTGTCAGGAGTGAAGGAGCGCTTCGTTACAAATTTATGTAAAGCTTCCCATAAACAAACTTACACCAATAAGTACAGCTGCATTCTCCCCTTTCATCAGAGCAGTCACAGCCAGGTCTTTGCCATTCACAAAAAATCTAAATGTGACAGGAAATGTAGACAGGAAGAGAATAAGAGCAAGATGCTTACTTACCCTGGTATAAGGACTGGAAGACAGAAAGGTTGTCACCAGGATGTCATTTCCTTCCCAGACACAGTAGAGTCCCCAGCATTTCCCAAACCTAACTAATCAATGATACCCTAAGTTAACAAATTATAAAAATAAATGGTAAATGATACAATGGGTCAATATCATATTATGCCAAAATAGATTCTTTGGTTAAAAATGAATTCAAGAAATCCTGGATTAAATAAAATTAAAGAGGTTATGGCAAGATTTCTCAGAGCCTGTGATATATATCACTGTGCCCTAGCCAGGTGTGGTGGCATGCATCTCTAATCCCAGCACTCTGGGAGCCTGAGGCAGGAAGATCACAAGTCTGAGCCCAACCTGGGCGGCTTAACAAAACTCTCTCAAAACAAATTTTAAAAACTGTAAGAGGGACTGAGAAGGTAGCCCCAGTATTACAGCTCTGTATCTGTCTTCAGCATAGAAAAAATAAATCACTGTGCCTTATGATATCCTGAGAACACACAAAGATATTCTGAAGTGCTTCCCAAATGCATTTCACCATAAAACTCTTCATGCACAGGTTAAGTAAGTAAGTAGGGGACCAGAGATTTAGCTCAAGTGGTATCACACATACCTTGGAAGCACAAGGGCATGAGTTCAATCTCCAGTACCACAAAAAAAAAAAAGCTGAGCAAGGTGGCTCACACCTGTAAACCCAGCACTTGAGAGGCAGAAGCAGAAGGATTGCTATAAATTCAATACTAGCCTGTGCTACTTAGTGAGCTCAAAGCCAGCCTGAACTACAAAGTAAGACCCTGTCTCAAAAAAACCAAAATAGATTAATAAATCCTATACATTCACATTGTTACACTATTCTATACAGGCAAAAGATAAACACTTAAACATAGGAAAAAGCAAACCTCTGCTCCATGAAAGAATTTGTATACTGAATCTAGTGCTTGCCAGCTGAGTGTGTCCCCTGATCTTGATCTTTTAAAACACACACACCGAGGCTTCCTACTGCCGCTGACATTAGCATGACTACTGTCCTCAACAAAGGGGAAATTGGGATGCACAGGCGTACATGGACGGAACACAGCGGTGTGGACCTAAGGAGGACGGCCATCCCTCAGAAGGACCGACCGCTCGCACACTGACCTGGCCGTGGCTGCAGAGCTGTGAGAGGCTGAAGTCCCGTAGGGCCTCCAGCGTGCAGCATACAGTTACCGTACCCCTGGGAAACGGATGTGCTATTTACAGTTTTCACTCCATTTACTCATCAAATTCCTTGTG
>PVIR01039911.1:0-13636 GCA_004026965.1 Petromus typicus
TGGGGAAAGAGCCGTAAGAGCCTCCTTTGGAGGAAACTGGGCAGTGGCACAGACATTGGATTTCATTTTCCTACTGAAGGAGCTCTGAAATAGATTGTAGTTGTATGTTCAAAAAGAAGAGAAGGCAAACCTTGCTGAATAAATTGTGTCTTCTATAACTTAAATATTAGTCTATCGGGTAGGGTCAAAATATCTGTATGTATGGAAACAAAAACAAGAATATGTTGTCATGCTTTCTAGAGATTCATAATTTAATTTGATAACAAAGAAACTAACATATAAAGAAAAATTAAAAAGTAGTTTGGCATGACTAAGAGCTGAGATATAGAACACAGATTAAAACAGTGATTAATGATAGAACTATACAGAGCTTGAGCCTTAGCATGAAGAGAAAGAGCTTTTCAAACTTGAAAGAAAACTCAAAGAATTGCAAAGTGAGTAATAGTTTGTTTATAGACTTGAGGTCTCATGTTGAAACTTTACCTGCTTTCCAGTTTTGTCTTAAGCAAGTATTTGTGTCTTGTGTCAGTTGTAATATCCTGTGAGCTGCAAGTTGTGTTGTGTTTATGCATTCTCCAATTTCACTTTATTTAAACCTAAACAGAGGAGCTAAAGTCAATTTTCTAGATAACCTTGGCCATATCAATCATAATATTTCATATTCTCACAGCAGAACAAACAAATAAGGAAGTGTAACTGGAAAAATTAGGAATATGGAGGGAATTTTATTTGCATATTATTGCATAATTTTTGTTTCTGATAACCTAGACTAATGTATTACTCCTAATCATAGTGAACTCCTTGATCTGGGATCAATATTATGTCTGACAGAAATAGTTTTTATTATTATTATTATTATTTTTTTTTTTTAGTTTTTTTGAGACAGGATCTTGCTTTATAGTTCATTCTGGTCCTGAACTCAGCTTCAAACTCAGTAATCCTCCTGCCTCTGCCTCCCCAGTGCTGGGATTACAAGCGTGAGCCACCGTACCCAGTATTGTGGTGTATAGTACTGATTGCTGGTGAGTATGAGTCACCACGCCCAGCATTGTTGTATGTGGTTATTGGGGATTGAACCCGGGGCCCTTGTGCTTGCAAGACAAGTGCTGGAATCACTGAGCAAAATCCCTGGCACCTGAAATACTTTAATCATTTATTAAAATTGTCTATTTTTCCCCCAATGTAAGAACCTATTTTATTAGAGTATATGATTATTGCTTTACCTTACCAGGGTAAATGAGATAGATTCAGCAGAGATCCTCAAATGCACAAAAACTTTGAAACATTTTTTAACCTATAACTCAGAAGACCTATATTTGTTAACAAATTAGATAGTAGGTGAATATCTACTTGGTCAAGAAATGACAAAAAAAAATCCATTTCAAGTTGTAAAAAAGTACATTGACATTAACAGCCATTACTGCCCAAGTCCCTAGCAGAGAAGAGGAAAGCTAAAGGTAACACTTTTCAGAAGAGAGGAAAAAAGACTGTAAGTAGTGGGTACAGACAGGAAGGAATGAAATCCTGAGTAATTCTGAGCCTACCTTGCTGCTTCCAGTGGATCTGATTACAGATAGATGAGAGGTGAGCTTTATGATGTCACTTATACCTTAGCTTTGATCCAGACTCTGCTGGAAGGAGAACCATCTCTTCCACATCTGTACATGACTTGTATCTATTTTTCCTGACAAATATTTAGCATCAAATCAATAATCTAAAAAAAAAAAATCCCTTATGCTATTGAGGAGCAAGATTGGTTAGGCATCAGAGTGAAGACTGAGAATTGTATATGTGAATAACAATAGGACCTGAAGTTATAGAAATTTACATTGTAAATATGAGGTAAAATCTACTTCTAAGTGTTTTTCTTTGAAAAATATGTAAAAACTATCCACCAACCTATTTATATTGGACCTGTTTTTCTCGTGGTAAGGACTTCTGATTAACTGAGACTCTGAATGTGGAAGACTTCCGAGCAAATCACTTAGGTTATGTGTGGATGCATCCTTGGAGGCTGTGCCTAGATCAAGTAATAGTAACTTGTGATGATGTTTACTCTGTTGACAAATACTGAGCTGCTTCTGTGTGTCAGCCATGGTAATTAAGTTTTAATATACAACCATGTATAAATAAAATTCTTAGTGCTTATGGGACAGGTACAGTGGTACCTCATTTTATGAACTTGACTCCACAGTTCTGGTCACAAATTGAATTGTATAAAAAACTGAATTTAATTCAATGATTAGGTTCTATGTGGACCTTATTAGGGAAATTTGATTCTGTAGTGCAATGAAGAGAAAGAATAGGAAACTGAGAATGGGACCAACAAAGAAGGAACTGACTTAAAGTGGGTAATAGGGTATCTTTTTGTGGAAGGTGACATTTAAGTGCAGACTTAAAATATGGAAAGAAAAAAATGGAGCCCACCTTCTAAAGGACGAAGTAGATGTGGGACTTTCCAGGCACAGGCAATATTACAAATACTATTCTAATGGTAAAGGAGATACCCTGCAGCCATAGGAATGGAAGAATGTTGGTGACAGTTTTATATGCTGAATTAGTCCCCAGTTGCCCAAATACCAATTTAGGTATTGTTGAGAAGGTATTTTAAAGGTTTGATTTATGTTCAAAATCAGTTCAATTTAAGTTACACAGATTATTTTACATAATCTTAGTGTATCAGATTTTTAGGGTGTATTGAAAGATCTTAAGAGCAGAATAAAAAAGCAACAAGAAATCTTACCATGGATGGACTGGCATTTCAGCTTGAGCTTGAGATGCTAGCCTTTTAACCCCACCCCATTTCCAACTTGCATTGCCAGCCCCTAAAATTATGTGAACCAGTTACTTGCAATAAATTTTTTTTTTTTAAGGTTTTTTGAGACAGGGTCTCGCTTTGTGGTTCAGGCTGGCCCTGAGCTCAGCCTCCCACTCACATCACAGCAATCCTCCTGCCTCTGCCTCCCGAGTGCTGGGATTACAGGTGTGAGCCACAACGCCCGGCACTGTGGTATGTGGTACTGGTTGCTGCTGGGCGTGAGTCTCCACACCCAGTATGGTATGTGGTTACCAGGAATTGAACTCAGGTCCTTGGGCTTGCAAGACAGGCGCCAGAACCACTGAGCTATATATCCCCAGCCCATAAATTTCTTGATATGTATCTTTTAATGGTTTTATTTTTCTGCTTGAATCTTGATTGGGTCACAGTTTTATATGCCTTACACAGAATTAGGTATTATCCTTATAATGTTGACAAGTGGAAAAAAGAAAGATAAAATAATGTGAGAGCATGGAGGAATACGTGGTTGCACTTCCTGATGAACAGAGGGGTTTTCCACTGCTTTCACTGTCAATGTCACTGAAGGGGAGCCTATTGGATTGGACAGAAGTTTAATTTCAAGAAGAGAGTAAAGTGAGGACCAAGAGGACAGAAATTATTTGAAACATTCAAGAATTAAAAGATGAAAAGAGAGGCCAAACTTAGTGGGAAAGACAGAGAGAGGTATGAAGTGAAGGGAGGACAGAACCAGGTGGTATAGGTCTATGAGGGCATGAACTTTTATTTAAAGGTTGATTCAAGCATTTTAAATGAGTGAGATTGTTGTAAAGCTAGAGAAAGAAGCAAATAGTGGCCTAGAAGAGAAATAATGGGAGTTTATATGAATATGATAATTACATAGAGGTAAAGAAACAGATGGAAATAGTAATAGGAATATTTGCCAATAAAATGAAGTAAAAGGCTGAGGAATATAGCTAATAACGTAGAATTTAGTGTAGGTGATAAAGAAGAAAACGTGCTAAGCACAGAAAATCTATTGAGGAGTGTGAAGGGTTGTGTTGACTTTGGGGTGTGGTAAAATTGGCTTCTTGGGCTGTACTACCAGATATTTTGAGACTATGGGACAGATACTCCACCTCCTTTTCATATTTCTACTAATTCTTGCACACACCCAGTCTGTTTCCCTAACCCATTTCCTTGTGTCATGCATGTAAAATGACTGATTTCTCATTGGGATTTTCATGTTGTTGTGAAGGAATGTGTTATACATGTGATTGATGTGCTTATTTCACTAGATGGAACTTTTGAAATGTTGAATTTGGTCATGTACACTTGTGGAAATAGTGGACCATTTCCAAGCATCATGTCTTATTTATACTGATAGGATTTATTTTTAGGCAGAATATCTACCAAAAGAATTCTGGGCTAAGGATTTAAATGTACTATAAATATTTAGCAAAAATAAATTTGACTTACATGATAAATTGACAGACAGTGGCTTGTATTAGAAAACATCAAGGAAGCCAATGTTAAGTTGGTTTTTGTTTTTTGGGTTTTTTTTTTTTTGGTTTTTTTTGAGACAGGGTCTCCCTTTGTAGTTCAGGCTAGCCCTGAGCTCAGCCTCACATCACAGCAATCCTCCCTCCTCTTCCTCCCAAGTGTTGGGATTACAGGTGTGCGCCACCACACCTGGCACTGTGGTATGTGGTACTGATTGCTGGTGGGCATGAGTCTCTATGCCCACCATTGTATGTAGTTACCAAGGGATTGAACCCAGGTCCTTGCGCTTGCAAGACAGGCGCCAGAACCACTGAGCTAAATCCCTGGCCCCCAGTGTTAAGTTTTTGAAAGGATTTTTGATGCTTTAGTTTGTTATCTGATTGATAATATTATTGGTTGCATTGTGTTTCCTTTAATACAAAGATAATGTTGGAATCCTAACCCTCAGTACACTTTACTTGGAGATGAAGTAAGTGTTTGCAGAGGTAAGTGAATCAAATCAAAGTTCTAATGATTAGCTTAATCTGGCATGAATGATATTCTCATAAAATGTGAAGGAAATCTGACCATAGAAATACAGGGGGAGAAAGAGAGGGGGAGAGAGAGAGAGCGAGAGAGAGAGAGAGAGAGACAGAGAGAGAGAGAGAGAGAAAGAGAAAGAGAGAGATACATGGAGATGGAGATGACAATGCAAGGAGACAGGTAATGGCCATCACCAAGTCAAGGAGAAATATGTGGAATTGATCCACTGCTTAGTTAGAGTCTTTAGAAAGATCAGCCCTAATATTTTAAGTTTGAACTGTTGCTTTTCATATCACGGACAAAATAAATTTCTTTGTTCACCACCTAGCTTATGATACCTTGATAAGGCAGACCTAGCACATTAATACACTAATCTGAATACTGGGCATTCTAAATTGTAGGCTTGGTAATTTCATCTGCTTGGTAAACTAAATCAGCCTCCTTAGCCTACAATATGTAGGTCATTACTTTTTATGAAAACAATTAATTCCCATAGTGTAATTTCACCGATTGAGATGAATCTAAACTCACTGAGTATGTGAAACATTTATGTTTATTTTATTTGCCCTTTATTTAAAAATTGTTCATGTATAGATTATATATATGAATAAGATCAAAATAAGCTTTTAAAAATTGTTTTTAAGGAACTTTTTTAAAATAATAAATTCTTACATAATGATAACATATCAATGAATACAATGATGAATTTTCCATTTTGTCATTCATATGAATTTTGGTAGTAATGTAAATTGTTTTCAAGTTTCTGCTTTACAATATATTTAACTTGACAAGGTGATATCTCTTTGTTTTTTTTCTCATATTATTCCTTTATATAGCATGCATTAGTAGCTAAGAGCTCAGTCTTTGTGCACCCGACTCCCTCAACTTTTGGCTATTTCATAAAACTTCCTTAATCTCTTGGCTTTTCATTCTACTTTTGGGATTTCTAGGAAAAAGTAAACACATGCAAAATGTTTAGAATAATGTCTTATGTATAACAAACACCTAGTAAATGTAACCTATTGTTGCTACTTGCCAAGTGTTATACTGAAGTGCCTGCACTCAGGGAAGTAAAATAAAAGACTTGTTTAGAAATAGGAAAACTGAAGTGATAGAAAACTTCAGTATCAAGGGAGTGGGAAAATTTGGAACTTGTACTGAGCATGTTTCAGGCCACCCCCTCACAAAATACTGGAAATCCTTCATATGGGAAGCCTCAGTAAAAAATTAGTTCTTTTTAAAATTTTTAATCATACTGACACACATCCAAAGTAATTGTAGCATCAGTTCTGATAGCTCTAAAAGATCCTGTTTAAATTAGTATTGGGATTGCTTGACTTTGTTTTGTTTTGTTTTTTGAGATAGGGTCTCACTTTGTAGTTCAGGCTGGCCCTGAGCTCAGCCTTAAACTCACAGCAATCTTCCTGCCTCTGCCTCCCGAGTGTTGGGATTACAGGAGTAAGCCACCATGCCAGGCACTGGGATTGCTTGACTTTGAGAGTGTCGATATTACAATTTATTTCTGTGCCAAATTATTTCCTGGGTTAATACAGCTCATGTCCATCACTTTCTTTCTTGCTTTTACAGGTGTGTAATAGTGAATGGCTATTATTTTTTTCTTAGCTTTTTAAGTTAAAGGAGAGAGAGAGATGAGTGTGAAACACCTGATAAATGCATTATATTGTATGACAGGCGCTGGAACCACTGAGCTAACTCCTCAGCCCTGATCTTGAAAATTTTAAAGTACTACTACAATGAAAATGTCTTGTGTATCCATCCCTTCCTACTTTTGTCTGGCTATGTTTGAAATAAATTCCTAGAAGTGAAAATATTGGGATAAATAATGAAAAACATGTAGATATATACATGTGTTGTGAAATCTCTCTCCATAGAACTTCTATCATTTGGAATTCCTTCTGACAATATATGGGAGTTCCTATACCTCTTATCTCCATACTCTTATATCAGAAATTTTTTTAAACTTTTGAATTAAACATTTCAATTTTTGCTAATATGCTAAATGAGAAATGCTATTTCAATATTGTTTCATTCTGTATTTCTCTTATGAATGAGATTGAGTTTATTTTTGTATTTTTAAATTTTGTCCATCACATTTGTTTAGCTCTGATAGCTATTTTGCATGCAGTTCTGCACATTTTGTTATTGATTTGCTCATTTTTTCTTCACAAGTTCACCATCACCCCACACTCCAGCTGAGCTTTTGTTTCTACCATTTTAGTGATAATAGTCATCCATTACTTTAATTTAGCTGAAATCAGTGATCCTTTTCCAGTCCTGTCGTACTTGATCTTTCAGTACATTGCACACAGCTAGCTGACCACTTCTTATTATTGGAAAGGCATTCTTCACTGGATTTTAGATTTACCTTACTCTCCTGCTTTTCCTGACATCACATTGACTTGTATTACTCAATTTCTTTTGTGTTAACATCTTAACCTCTAAATGTTGGCATATCAGGGGACACAGTTTAGTTATGCCCCTGCTTGAATGGGTTTGACTGGACTCGTGGCATTTTGTAAACTGATGATTCCAACGTAGACCTGTATTGGGAATCTAAATACCAGGTGGTGGCTGACTACTCTCCACTTGAATGATCCACAAACATGTCAAAATTAGCATAACTGAATTTCATCCTATTGACAAGTCTTAGAATCTTCCTCTACCCTATAACTCTTGAGTTCTTCTCTATTCTTCGAAAAACATGAGTAAAGCATTTTGTTCAGTTCTTCTCTATCATAACCTACATAATCTCATTTCTTCATATTATCCCCTAAATCTGACCTCTTTTACCTGGGTTAGAGTAAAATTCTTCTAAGTAAAATCTCAGCTTCTACTCTTGTTTTAATAGTGTATCCCAACACAGTAGCCAAGGTGATCTTTTTTAGTACATGATTTCTGTACATAATGTTTATGTTTCTTGTGTGTAGTTGTAGATAACATATGTTAATTCTTTTTCATTTCTTTCTCCTTCTTTTGATCTTCTTCTCATTTAAAAAAGATTTATCCCCAAACTTTCTGTCATCTCTTATTTTGCTCTCTATTTATAATCCATTTTTCTCATCTAAAAGAAAGCATACAGTATTTAACCTTGTGTGTCTGGTTTATTTCACTTGCACTCCTCTGTTTGAAATGTTGCATTTCTCTCCAATTTTGTTTAAGGTAGAAGCTAAAATTCTTATACTATCTACAGATCTTGCAAGATATTTTCTTAGAGTCCCCACCTCCCTATCATTCTTCTAATTCAGTACATATTGACAGTATATCTCTGGGCTACTGTTTCTATCCTCTGAAGTATATCATCTCCTGAAGGGTGTTGTTTTGTAATTAGTCTATTTATTTATTTATTTTGATTTTTTATGTGGTGTGGGGATTGAACTCTGGACCTCGCCCTTGCCTGGTCTGTGTAATGCAATTGAGCTAAATCTCTGGCACAGTTTGTAATCATTCTAAAATGTTCTTATCCTTCACCTTTTGCATATAGCTCATAACTACCCCTTTATCAGTACAGTCTTTCCACATTCTTGTTTTGTAAAGTGACATGTTTCTGTCTGCTTCTATCACCTTTTTCTTGGTAAAGTCTTAGCCACTTTCTCTACTTTATTTTTCTCCATAATAGTTGAATCTATCTTTTGTTACGTATTTGCTAGCTTATTGTCCCTATGCTCTCTGGGATGTGCACTTTGTGAAAGCAATATCATATCTTATTTACTGATACATTTGCAGTGCCCTAAAGCAAGGATGGGCTCGGAAGAGTTGCTCAAGTTCTTGGTGAATAGAGTATTATGTTCACGAAGCATTAGGCTTCTCCTTTTCAGCCAAGGTGATTGAGACTCAAAGCCCTTGAAAAGCTTTTCAGAGCCTCACTGCTGGTAAATGAAGTCAGAATTTGTGCTCAGGTACAGGAAACTTCAAGTTGCTCTCTCTTTCTATGATATTGTACTAGATCCTAGGAAGAGAAAAATAAAAATAGAAAATTAGGCTAAGACTTTGCCATGAGTTTCTATTTTAATTTTGAGAAGTGCTTGAAGTATATGATAAATCTTTAGAGAATCTATGTTATAGTCTTAGTTTTACGACAAATGTTTCTAAAATAATCAAGAAGTTTGTCTCTAAAATTATTACTTGCTTTCACTTAATGTTAAGATAAGAAAGTTTTCTATAATATTTAAAAATTTTCCCAGGAACCAACGTGTGTGACAAATGATAGCGGCACAGTGCTGAGATACATGATATATAGCATATCCAACTCTTTTCTCAAGGTCAGAAATACAGAGAGATCTTAGGTTAATTTTGTTTCTTTTTTGTATAAGTCTTCTTGATAAGTGATATGCTAATATATCATAAAAGTTTGTTTTTCTCTCAAGCAAGATGTGTGACTGAGATATTCTTTCTCTCTTGCCTTCTCTCTGTCTGAAATAAGATTAAACTTGATAACAATAGCCTCAACAAAGGCACGTTATGTTAAGAAATTCTGCAAGTAGGGCCAGGGATTTAGCTCAATGGTTCTGGCGCCTGTCTTGCAAGCTCAAGGACCCGGGTTCGATTCCCCGGTAACCACATACAATACTGAGTGTGGAGACTCACGCCCAGCAGCAACCAGTACCACATACCACAGTGCTGGGCATGGTGGCTCACACCTGTAATCCCAGCACTCGGGAGGCAGAGGCAGGAGGATTGCTGTGATGTGAGTTGGAGGCTGAGCTCAGGGCCAGCCTGAACTATAAAGTGAGACCCTGTCTCAAAAAACCTAACAAAATAAAAAAATAAAAAAATAAAAAGTAAATAAAAATAAAAAAGTTCTGCGTAACATCCAGGTATGCAAGTACAGTGCAGTAATTATAACTTCAATATTTCTCTAAGATTATTGCAAAAGTTAATAAAAAAACTGTGGAGTAGATACATGTAGCAACAGATTAGTTGGTCAACGAACAGTTATTACACCTTTTCTCTGTCCTCAGGTCTCTATTCTACTTGTTAAAAACAAAGAATCACAGAGAACTCTCAGGACTGGCATGTCCTTGCTACACGTGGAGAGTAGCATTTTAAACTGGGCAATATTATGTGAGTTGTGCATCTCATTTATAGTCTCTCTAGTCCTTTAATTAGGAAAGAAATGAAATTTTAAAAATACAGCCAGCTGTCTCAGGCTCCAAGAACTAATATTTGGGAGGAAATAATTATTGTTCTTGGGCCAACTGGAAATGCCCAGGGCTCAGGCACAAAGCCAACTCCAAGATCAGAAGGCTCTGCTATACCGTAACTGTTTACTCTGAAAAGTGCCTGCTTATTTACTGTCTTTTTTTTGGAGACAGGGTCTTGCTTTGTAATTCAGGCTGGCCCAGAGCTCAGCCTCAAACTCACATCACAGCAATCCTTCTGCCTCTGCCTCCCAAGTGCTGGGATTACAGGCATGAGCCACCATGGCCGGCACTGTGGTATGTGGTACTGGTTGCTGCTGGGCGTGAGTCTCCACACCCAGTATTGTATGTGGTTACCAGGGAATCGAACCCGGGTCCTTGAGCTTGCAAGACAGGCTCCAGAACCACTGAGCTAAATCCCTGGCCCCTTACTGTTTTATTTGAGAGGACCAGTGCGAGGCCCCGCTTCATCTCAGTTTTCAATCTGTGATTTATTAGCACGTAATGTCAGTTTTAGTATTCTTTCTGGGTAGACTGTCACTTTTCTGTGGCAACAATGATAGGTTAGAGGGATTCCTACCATTTAAAGTTAGGCTAATGGACATACCTTGAGGATATCCTTATAAGTGAAATAAATAGGTCACAAATAGGTAAATATCACATCTTTTCTCTGGTATTAGAAAATAAAGATGTAGACTTACTGGCCTCCAGGCCCACGCTGGAAGAGCGCCCAGGGACTGAGGTTAGCAGCGGATGGCTCGGGAAACGGCAACTGTGCCACCAAATCTGCGCCAGGGTTGGAGCTTACTGGCCTCCAGGCCCACGCCAGAAGAGCACCCAGGGACTGAGGGTAGCAGGTCAGAGTCTTGACTTTCTCAATGGTAGCTGCAGAAGCACATCCAGTCACCTTGTATGGGTGAGTAGGTGGGCCTGTTGGAACATCAGCCCCTACCACTGCAGCTGCACAGGGCCTACAGCCTACTGGCCTCCAGGCTGACTGCACAAGTGAGCCCAGAGACTCTGTATTGTTGAGCAGGCGGGCCCATTGGAACATCAGGCAGTGCCATTGTAGCAGTGCAGGAAGCAGAGCCTTCCTGCCTCTAAAGCAGACAGGAGAAGGTGTTCTGACTGTATTGATTGAGTGCTTCATATGGTGTGCCAGAACTAGGGGTTTTTCTTTAGGTCCCAATACAAACTGCAAAGAAGAACCCAGGAAACACTGCTATTTTAAGGTTCCAAACTATTAGGAGGAAACTGACTTGAAACAAACAGCGCCAGAAAACATGACAGGTCAGAGATGAGGAAACACTCAAAGTCTCAGATACAAAGATCCTCACCTCAAGGTAACACAGGGGGAAGGGAAATAGAGAAGTTTGAAAGCCAGTCTCCAGGGTCCTCGGAAATGGTAACCAAAGCAGATCTAGTAAAATGGAAATCAGAACTGATCTCTGAGATGAAAGCAGAGATAATGGACACTGTCAACATGATGATTAATAAAGCTAAAGAGGAAATCATGGAGTTGATAGAATCCAAGATAACAAAAGTAATGGAACCTTTTAAACACCTACAAGCAGAAGCCCAGGAAATTAAGAAAGAAAATGAAAGTTTGTGCAATAAAATGAATTTGGCAGAAGACCGAATTTCAGACCTAGAAGACAGGATCTCAACTAATGAACTGGAAAGGCATAATCTATGGAAAAAAGCAAGCAATAATGAAAAGGCAATCCAACAGCTCCTAGATGATTCAAAGAAGAATAACATACGATTGATTGGAGTCACTGAGGAAGCAGGAGACAAGGCTAAAGACATCAAAAAGCTATTCACAGAGATAATGGCAGAAAACTTCACAGAAAAAGGTAAAGAATTGGACATACACATATATGAAGCATACAGAATGCCATATGCCTGTGACATGAAAAAATTTACAACTAGGCATATAATCATAAAAGTCCCGGATATCCAAAAAAATAATGAAATACTGAAAGCAGCCAGAGAATAGAAAATAGCTACATTCCAAGGAAAGCCCATCAGGATCACAGCGGACTTCTCAACTCAAACACTCAATGCAAGAAGAGCCTGGAGTGAAGTCTTCCAAGCCCTAAAGGAAAACAACTTCCAACCCAGACTAATGTATCCTGCAAAACTATCCTTCAAAATTGATGGGGAAATAAAATACTTCCATGACAGAGAACACCTGAAAAACTTCACAAATATGAAACCTGTGCTCCAAACATTTTAAAGAATATCTTGGGGAAAAATAAGGAAAGTTACAAATCCATGAGACCTAACCAAGTCAACACATGGGACAGAATAAGAAACTGATGGGGAAAGGGCAAAAGTACAATAACACAGCCAAGAACAGGAAAACATGGCAGCGCTAAATTTACCTATATCAGTCATAACCATGAATGTCAATGGATTCAACGTACCAATTAAGAGATGCAGACGTAGAGTGGATCAAAAAGCAAGATCCTACAATCTGCTGCATACAAGAAACACACCTAATTCAGAAAAAAACCCATGGACTAAAAGTAAAGGGATGGAAAACAATACTCCATGCGACAGAATACAGCAAGAAAGCAGGAGTGGTGCTTTTATTTGCAGACAGAATAGACTTCAAGCCAAAACTGATAAAGAGAGATAAAGATGGACACAGTCTTTTAGTTCAGGGAAAAAATCCAAGAGACAGAAATCACAATCTTAAATATCTATGCTCCAAATTCTAATGCACCCAACTATATAAAACAGATATTAACGGACTTGAAAAACCAGATAAACTCCGATACAATTATAGTAGGGGACCTCAATACCCCACTGTCACAAAGAGACAAATCGACTGGACAAAGAGTCACTAAGGAAATCCTTGAGCTCAATCAGACTCTTCAGCAAATGGACTTAATAGATGCCTACAGAGTATTTCACCCCACAAAGTCAGAATTTACATTCTTCTCAGCTGCTCATGGATCATTCTCCAAAATAGACCATGTGCTCATTCATAGAACCGGTTTAAGCAAATAGAAAGGGATTGAAGTTATCCCTTGTATACTGTCGGACCATAGTGCCCTGAAATTGGAGCTGAATAGCAAAGGAAAGCCCAGGATCTTCACAAATACATGGAAACTGAACAACACTCTGCTGACCAACCAAAGAGTCACAGAAGAAATTAGAGAAGAAATTGAGCAGTTCTTACAACTAAACGATAACCGCAGTACAACATATAGAAATTTATGGGACACAATGAAAGCAGTTCTACGAGGAAAATTCATAGCAGTGAAAGCCTACATCCAGAAAACGGAGCAAGTTCAAATAAACAACTTAATGCTGAACCTCAAGTGACTAGAAAGAGAAGAGCAAAACAAACCCAAAGCTCGCACTAGGCAAGAAATTATAAGGATCAGGGCAAAAATTAATGCAATAGAAACCAAGAGAAAAGTTCAAAAAAAATCAGTGAATCCAAAAGTTGGTTCTTTGAGAGGGTAAACAAAATTGATAGACCCTTAGCCAACCTCATTAAACAAAGGAAGGAAAAGGCTCATATCTATGCTATTAGGAATGAGAACGGAGAAATTACTACCGACCCAGAGGAAGTCCAGAGGATCATAAACACCTACTTTGAAAATTTATACTTTAATAAAATGGAAAATGTAGAAGAAATGGATAGATTTCTAGACACATA
>PVIR01039912.1:0-13488 GCA_004026965.1 Petromus typicus
CAATCCTCCTGCCTCTGCCTCCCGAGTGCTGGGATTACAGGCGTGAGCCACCACGCCCGGCACTGTGGTATGTGGTACTGGTTGCTGCTGGGTGTGGGTCTCCACACCCAGTATTGTTATGTGGTTACCGGGGAATCGAACCCGGGCCCTTGCGCTTGCAAGACAGGCGCCAGAACCACTGAGCTAACTCCCCAGCCCTCCATCTGCTTTTTATTGGCTTTCTGTATGATGTTACTAGAAGTTTGTCTTAGTCTTTGTTCTAGGAAAAGGGACAAATTATAATATAGTAAAAGAAAAATTAGAATGAAAAGCCTTTCTTGTTTTCCGAATCTATAACCACAATCCATGAGGACCCATGATGGAAAATGTTATTTGAGAATACCCAGATCCAACCCTTCAATCTCCAGATGAAGAGAATGTGCAAAAAGCATAGGCAACAGCAAACTAACCAATAGTCTTCATTCTAAGAATGAAACCAATCCCACAACTGGGAATTGGGAATAAAAGACATAGACACTTCAATCTTTTAATATCCATAAATAGCCTTTGTAGGAAGAGAGGTATAAGTATAGCAAAGGAAGCAAAATATAAGTTGATAGACACTAGATAGTCATATTTCTTTTCATTAGGTGTTTCTTTGTGCTGCTTCTTATTTTTCTGTATCCTCCATACTACCCATACTATACTTTCACTGTTAATGCTTTATAGCTAATGCCACAGAACTTAACATTTATGTGTAGTCCCTGTGTTACCATTCCTCATTTATTATAATCTGAGTATAGAGGCTGAGTCTGTCAACTTTGTCATTGCTATTTTTAGAGTGACTATGTACAGGAGTGTAAAGACAGATCAGTTCTTTCCTCACTTAGTCCAACTCTAAAATGAATGGCCCCATATATGCAAATAGCTATCTAATGACATATCTCAAAAGTTTTGACATAATATAGTATTTCTTAAGGCTATGGTGTTTAATAGAGCAATACGTTTTATAACTTATTTAAAATAAATTTTAGAAACTTAAATTTCTCCTTTACCCACATTGAGGTCTTTCAGAAACAAAACTTTGAAACAACTGGCAATCAATTTTAAGGCTTGAAACAAAAGGTCAAAGTGTCACAGCACTCAAGAAGGGTGTGGCCAGCATAGCTCTGTGTCAGTAGAGAGAACATAATGTAGGAACCCTGAAATACATGTGTGTAGGTGTTTGTGCTTGGCCTCCACTCAGAGTGAGCAGGGTATTTACTTCAACATATATAACTCAGCAGATAAGTTAGGAAAGTAGTCTTGCAAATTACTTAAGTAGCACTCAATTTACATATATTTTATTGACATCTTCCCTGAACACAGTGAGGTCTGTACTGCAGTAACTCATGCTGTAGGCCACCAAGCACCTTAAAGTTTCTTTGACATTTAAGAATTTTTAACAGAAAAAAAAAAAAAAGAATTTTTAACAGGTAGGGGAGTGACATTTAACAGATTAGGATCAAGTTCCAGTGAGCTCAGTAATCTTGATGTGGAACTAAGTAGGCAGAATTAAGCTGTTGAAGTCAGCCCCACAACTCTGGGCTTCTGGGTTCATTTGTTGCATAGATAAGACTCAAGCTTTACATGCTTTTATTAATAGAGAAAACAAGGGAAATTCCATTTTTTGGATTCCTCTTCTGAAGAAACCTTTGACTCTCCTTATTTCCTGACTTCAAAATCAAGAGTGGAAGTAGCAACTACAGTGGTGACTAAACAAATAAGATAGGACTTTGATGATGAAAAGGGGATGTACACACAGGATTATCCAGTAGCATGAGTTGAAGGTAGGAATATGTTTCAGAATGCCAGATCACTGAGACCAGAAATAAGGTTTCAGGAGGCCTATTCCAATCTACATATATAGTTTTTGTGTGTAACTTTTATCTTGATGAAATTTCAAATGTACAGGAAAAGTTTCAAAAGTATAAGGAATTCCTATATAAATAGATTCCCCAATTATTCTGTTTTATTCTACATATAAATATATATGCATACATAGACACAGTATGTGTCTATAATTGTATATGTTAGTATTGGCTGAAGATACTGATTAATAAAATAATCTGTCATAACTTATTTACAATAAATTTTAGAAACTTAAATTTCTCCTTTACCTACCATGGGGCTCTTTTAGAATTGTGTGTGTGATTGTGTGTAATTTGTCTATTTTTTTTCTTTCTTTTTTTTTTTTGTTTGAGACAGGGTAAGTTCAGATAGGCCTTCATTATGTAGCCCAGGCTGGCCTCAAACTCGCAGCAGTCCTGCCTCAGCTTCCCTGGTTCTGGCATTACATGCATGTACCACCATGCCTGGTTTTATATATATATACCGAATATATATGTATATATTTTTTAATACAAGGGCTCCTTATGTTGCTAAGTATATAGTATATAATATGTGTGTATGCATCATGTATAGATGTAGTATATATATATATTATATAATGTATATAATTATATATATCATATGTATACAATTATATAAAATATATTATGCATATAATTACATGTGATGTATTATGTATACAATATACATTATATAATTATATACATAATTATAAACATATAAAATGATTATATAATGTGTGTGTGTATGTATGTGTATATATATATATACACATACAGGCTGGTCCTGAACTCAGCAATCTTCCTGTTTCTGCCTCCAGAGTGCTGGGATTACAGGTGTGAACACCCCGCTTCCCCCTGTATTGTGGTATGTGATTACTAGGATCAAACTGGCCCTTGCACTTGCAAGGTAGGCACCAGAACCACTGAGCTAAATCTCTGGCCCCAACCTATGTATATTTTTTAAAAGTCACTTGAGAAGCAAGTTGGAAACAATGTCCTTTTTTTCCCCTAAACACTTTATATTATTTATTTCTTAAGGAGCAAGGACATTTTTTTCAACCTAAGTAAAATTATTGAAGTGGGGAAATTTAAAATTGATATTATCTACTCAACTTTCTCTTTTCTTTTTCTCTCTTTTTTTTTTTTGAGACAGGGTCTCCCTTTTTTCTGTAGTTCAAGCTGGCCCTGCACTCAGTATGTAGCCCAGGTAAGCCTTGAACTCACAACAATCCTCCTGCCTCTGCCTTCCAAATGCTGGGATTACAAGTGTGAGCCACCAGGCCCGGCACTGTGATATGTGGTTAGCAGGGATCAAATTCGGGACATTGCACTTGCCAGACACCAGAACTACTGAGATAAATCCCCAGCCCATGACCAATACTCTTTTCAGTATTGGTGATACAGCCCAGGGTTCTATTCACGCTAAGCAAGCACACTTATTACTGAGGTAGCTTTTTTCTTGGTATGGGGAATCAAAGTGAGGACCTTGTGCCTGCCATGCAGGCGTCATGCTGCTGAGTTACACTGCTGGCTCTACTGAGCTACTTTCTTACCTCAGGCTAGTCTCAAATTTGGAATCCTCTATGCCTCTGGCTGCTATGTAGCTGAGATTATAATTTTCCACCACTGCAATTAGCCCCTTTCTAATTTTAAAAGAGTTTGAGGCTGGTGTGTATTTATTACATACAGGCATACACCAGTATGCCTGACTGTGACTGCATTTTTGGCCTGGATACATTAAGAGGGATGTTGTATCTCTTTCTGCATCTTATCAGAGGGCATGTGTTTGTACCAGTACCAACACTGACTTTGTTCCTTGGCTATGGTACATTAACCTGGTTTCTTCATTGTAGTTACATCTTCCCTCTTTATATTTAACAATGTATGAGGAATACTTTGAGACAATAACGTACTGTACCTCATTAAACTTTCATTCATTAGTTTAGCATCCATTAAAATTTTTTTTGAGGTGCTGGGGATTAAACCTAGGGGATTTACACTAAACTATCCCCACTCCTTATTTTATTTTTTGAGACAAGGGCTCCCTATGTTGCGAAGTTGTCCAGGGTAGGCTCAAACTTGTGTGATTCTCCTCCCTCAGCCTCACAAAGTCAGAGGATTACAGGCATGCACCACCATGCCTGGCTATCCATTAGATTTTCTAACTCTTTTTTCTTTTAATATATGCTAGTCTACTATAAGGAAAAGCATTACCTTTCATTAGTGTAAATTCATGATTCTAATTTTAATAAGTTAAAAACCTGCTATTACTGATTTTTTTCTTTTTTTGCAGTATCAGGTATTGAACTTACAATTTTGCACTTGCAAGGCAGACATGGTTCCACTAAGCTAAATTCCACGCTATTACTGACTCTGATGCTCAAACTGTAACTTTGACCTGTTAACGTCTCCTCAAATTAGCTCTTGTGTTTTGTCCTTTATTTTCTTATCCAACAAGGTATTATAACTTTACCTTGTACTTTCTGCCCTGGTCCTTTTCAATTAATTTATCAATTTTTCAGCCTTTTAAATTAGTTTTTGATACTAATTTCATATCTTGCGATCTTGCTAATTCACTTTTTAGTTCCAATATTTTTTGTTGATTCTAGAATTTTCTACTTAAATCATCATGTACCTGTGAACACAGACACATTTTCTTCCTTTCTAATCTTTTATTTTTTGCTTTATTACCCTGGCTAGAAGTTCCAGGTCTGTACTTAAGAGCAGTGGGTAGAGCAACTGTTATTAATACTTTTGTTTTGTTTTTTTTGAGACAAGGTCTCACTAGGCAGTTCATGCTGTCCTTAACACTATGTTACCCAGGCTGGCCTCAAACTCGCTGTGACCCTTCTGCCTCAGCCTCTCAAATGCTAGGATTTCAGAGGTGCACCACCTGCGAAGGTGTCCCAGCTCAGCTATAATTTTTATTACAATTCTTTTGGAAAACATTTACTTCGATTTTTTGTTTTTTGGGAGACAGGTTTGTCTGTGTAATTCAGGCTGACTTGAACTCACTATGTATTCGATTGGTCTTGAACTCAAAGTGATCTTCCTGTCTTGGTTTCCCAAGTGCTAGGATTATAACCAGGAACCATCACCACACCTGTCACTACATCAAATTTTATGTGAGCTGTACTTTGCCATAAATTCTGTTTATCAATGAATCCCCACTTTTCCACCTGGTATAAGGGATTAAACTCAGGATCTTGTGCTTGCCAGGCAAGCACAGTGCTACTGAGCTACATCCTGGCCCAGAATCCACATATTTTATTTATTTATTTATTTATTTATTTAGGTTTTTTGAGACATGGTCTTGCTTTGTGGTTCAGGCTGGCCCTGAGCTCAGCCTCCAACTCACATCACAGCAATCCTCCTGCCTCTGCCTCCCAAGTGCTGGGATTACAGGCGTGAGCCACCACGCCCAGCACTGTGGTATGTGGCACTGGTTGCTGCTGAGCGTGAGTCTCCACGCCCAGTATGGTATGTGGTTACCGGGGATCGAACCTGGGTCCTTGCGCTTGCAAGACAGGCGCCGGAACCACTGAGCTAACTCCCCGGCCCAGAATCCACATATTTTAAACAAGAAACTTTACAACTTCCCAACTTTACTGAAGACTAACGTCTTTCATAATGTGAAAACTTCAAATAAAGCTATTAAAATTGTTCATCTTACTAGCTTTTATATATACTTTAAAAGACCATAAATTTCTTTATGGTCACATTTTTCACCATGTGTACTTCCGTGCCATTAATTTTTTTGTTTCTTGGAGACAGGGTCTCACTTTGTAGTTCAGGCTGGCCCTGAGCTCAGCCTCAAACTCACATCACAGCAATCCTCCTGCCTCTCCCTGCCAAGTGCTGGGATTACAGGCGTAAGCCTTCACACCTGGCACTATGGTATGTGGTACGAAGAGTCTCCCCACGCCTGGTATTATATGTGGTTACCGGGGGATCAAACCTGGCCCCTTGTGCTTGCAAGATAGTCCTGGAACCACTGAACTAAATCTCCAGCCCATGCCATCAAATTTTAATTGTACTTCTTTTTTTATGTGGTACTATGATTGAACACAGCGCCTCACATATGCTGAGCAAGTACCTGCCACTGAGTTACATTCCAAACCTTTTCTAAATTTTAAAAGTTTGAGGCAAGATCTTACTACATTGCTAGTTATCTTTGAACTTGCAATCCTCCTGACTCAGCCTCTTCAAAATTTGGGATTCTCAGCATGTGCCACTAGCTTCCATTTTTAAAATCAGCTCTATCACTTTAGCTTTTCTTTTTCCCTCTAAGGCTGTTGGGATTCCAGTAACAGTATTCACTTTTTCATAATTCCAAAAGATCCTTCTAGTAATGGCAACATCATGGTTCCGAGGGTTTCTGGGTCTCATGTATCCCCATCCTGGACCACAGGCATCCGCTTACATACACTCATACACACACTATGGCCACTTTGGCTAAAGGGACAAACTAAGATCACTTCTGAATGGTCAGAATTTATGAGGTACCAAGATGTGCTTTGGTGCCTTTGCTCTGCAGAGCATATACAAACACAAAAAATACAGAGCTGTTGGCAAAAGCCCAAAGGTTTAAAGGTCTTTGCAGCAATCTATTTCCCCCTCTTTCCCTTACCGTAAAGCTTTCCTGATAAGAAATTGCTGATTTCCCTGATGTTTAATGATCATCAATGGGGAGAGACTGCTAAATTGAGAAGCTTCTAGTGGAATGGGGAATCTTATTTCATCCACTGAGCAGCAGAAAGTAAAGTCTTATAAGCGCTCAAGGCCTGCTAGTCAATTTAAGACATAGTGTACCTGTGAACACAGACACATTTTCTTCCTTTCTAATCTTCCCTCCTTTTATTTTTTGCTTTACTACCCTGCAGTAAGCATTGCATAATTACTGAGTACCTGCTGTGTGAACTGCTATGTTTCAAAGGAAGTGGTGGACGGTTTACTGAGTGGGATATGGCAGGAAGATCTCACAACCTATACACAAAAGTAGTTCACCTTATGACAGCTTAAAAGTGTAACACTCTGGGCTTCAGGCGATTCCACTTCTTCCTCAGTTCAGATCTGGTGCTGTCAGAAGCAAAGATATAGCTGATGGACTTGTAAGACAGATCCCACACCTGAGACTGGGTCAGTTTAAATGTTTCGGCTGCCAGCTGGTATTCTTGAGAAAGATATGTTGCAAAAACACCCTTATCATCGGTCTGCCGAAAGAAACAAGAATATTTTAAAATAAAGAAGAAAATGATTTTTTAAAAATAATTTTTTGTTTAGAATATATTTTTCCCATTTACCATGCTTCTTTTCAAGTGCCTGAATAGGGGGCATAAAATGTATATCTATGCCTATCTATGACTGGAGACTCCTTTATATTGAAAAATACTAAAGCACTGTTCCAACCCTGGCTGCATATTGAAGTCAGTCAGGGAACCTTTAAAAAACATCCACGCCCAAGACTCACCCTAGATCACATAAAGCAAAATCTCACAGGATGGAAGGGGAGCATCAGTTTTGCTTGTTTTTTAAGTTTTTAAGTTTCCCAGATAATGTCTAGAACTCTTCCCACAGAGCCAAGTCAGAGCTGTCCTGATTCTCTATAGCCTCAATGGCCCAGCCCCCTCTAAGTGCTCTACACCGGCATTTCCCTCATGTACTCAAGGCAGTCAGCCAGGTAGTGAATGTGCACCCTAACTCAATGCAGCAAATAAAAAAGTACAAAATGCTTCACATACAACACCTTACACAGATCACAGACGGATGAGAAATGCTGTGCCAGAATCCGAAGTGGTGCTGGTCATAAGATGGAACCGTCTGACTTTTGATGTTTGAAGTCAAACAGAGTTCTAGATGGAAGAGGGAAAAAATCTCTTAGTAAACTCAGGTGAGTGAACTCACTCAATATTCACCAATCAGATTCATGAGAAATCACTCCAAACCAGCAGCACTTTTATTATCCTACAAATCCAATCATTTCTTATATGTGATGTGAAAAGTTGTGGTTCAATTCATGTAGTTGTCCAGGAAGTATGTACTCCAGCTATGGCAAGGAATTAATATGATCTTCCCTTCCAGGTGCATCCCTGACTTTCCCATAGTGGAGAGGCATGTTATCAGCCAGTCATGATGGACAAGGCAGGGAATTATTATGAAGAGGAAGCAGAAGAGATTTTTGCCATATTAGAGATTGAAACAAGGATCTTGTTATTGAGCTTCATCCATAACTGTTTCTTATTTTGAAACAGGATTTTGCCAAGTCACTTAGTTGCCCAGTCTGGGTTTGAACTTGTGATCCTCTTACCTGAGTCTCTCAGAGTACTAGCATTACAAGTGTACACTACCATGCCTAGCCGCAAAGGGTTTCTACAGAGATTTCTGCAATTGTTCCTACTCTTACAGTGGAGACTAAGATAAAGGTAAGAAAATGATAGCATTGTTTGAGAATCATAGCACTGGAAACAGCAAAGAATGGACATAAACTTTGCCATGGTTTGTAGGAAAACACCTGAACATCTCTGCATTGACCACACATTGTCCACTACCTGCTGCTTCTAGGTAAATCTATTTTAAGAATGACTTTCACTCTAACAAACTTCTACCTGAAGCACTGTATGTGCTTCATTAACTTAACCAGACTTTGGCAAGGCAGCCTCAACACAGGCACTCAGTCTGAGTGATACCCCACACTGTGCTGGGACCACAGCTAGGCCACCATACTATGGAAGATCACGATGGGCCAGGGGATGTGGCTCACTGGCACCATACCTGCCTTGTAAGCACAAGGTCTTGAGTTCAATTCCTGATAAAAAAAAAATATATATATATCACTGTGAAAGAGTACTGTATTCTTTCTACTTTTGTGAATGTTTAAAAAAATCTTAGTAAAAAAGTCTGCACTTACTATGAATTGCTAAAAACTTCTGCAAGTAGTTAAAAAACATACATATGTATTTTTGTAAATTAGTGAATTTATAAATTTAGCAAATTGACCAGTCAGTAAAATGGTTTGCAGCCAATCAATTCTTTCCCTCTGTGGACTTTCTCTTTCATTCTTCAGAAAGGAGGTTACCTGATCACTTCTGTATTAGCTGTTCACTTCACAGAACTTCACAGTGATATTTTCTTGTGTATTTATTTAGAACTCCCTCTGCTAGAATAGGAGTTCCTGAAAAGGAAACCCCATCTGTTTTGCTTACTGTCCTATTCCTAGCAATTAGCAGAATCTGTGACAGTAGGCACTCCACAAACACACTGATAGTCAAGTATGGAACAGTCAATGTATATGCAAAAATATGTTTGGGTTTTTTCTATAATTCTAAATTAAATATCACATGTTTCATAACACATGTTCATGTTATTAAAGTTAATTTCAAAATTCTCGATTCTGTTATTCCTTCAGAAAAGACCTACTGAGTCCTAAGCATTGGGGACTGAAGCAGTAAAAAGGCAGACAGGCCTACTTTTAGGGAGCTCATATTCTAATGGGAGCTGAAACTTTCCATTACTTAGATAAGACCCAGAAAGCACATACACCACCAGGTCTTTGACTTTATGAATTATAATTTTATTTTATTTATTTTTGGGGTACCAGGGATTGAACTTAGGACCTTACACTTGCCAGGCAGGCGTGGTACTGCTGAGCTATGGCTCTGCTCTTTATAATTTTAGAATAGCACTTCTTCACTTCTAGCTGGGCACCTGGGGTCGGGAGGAGTGCTCACAGGCTGTCTAGAACACCTGAAACCCATAGCCTTACCCAGGGGTATCTGATGCCGCCTTACAAAGTTCACGAGGTCCAGGGATCCTCTATCAGAGCAGTTGAGAAATGTTCCATGTCCAATTCTGTCAGGAAGCAGATCCAGGAGCACCTGGGTTTCCTCTTTTTGGTTTGGAATCTTCAGAGAAACAAGCAGTGGTTATCAGTGAGCTCTCTTAGTAGTTCTTGAAGTACTATTTTTCTATGGTGAGACCCTATCCCTCTGAGTAGCTAATGCAGACATTTTGGTGTGTGCATCTTTTGTCTTGAGACAGGGTCCGACTATGTATGTAGATCACTATGGGCTTGAACTTGGCATTTTTTGCCTCAGCCTTCCCAGAGCTGGGAACAGAGGAAGAATCCCACCACCACACCTGGCTAAACTACTCCTACTTTCCCAGCTTTTTGTGTTTGTTGGTGCTGGGATTGAACTCGGGACCTCCTGCATGCTAAGCCTGAAGTCTACCACAGCTACACATCCATCCCCTTCGTCTTTCATCTTCTCATTCATTCACCAACATACTTCTAAATCTATTTCAGTAACAGTAGAAACTTATCAAGGCACTACTTTGTTCCTTTTTCACTTCAATTAAGGCTTCAAAAGAATCTTATCAAGTATTAAGAAAAATGTAAAGCTCAGAAAAAGTAATTGTCCAAAAACAAAACAAAATTCCACAACTGTATATTCAATGTGTATTTTGCATTATACACAAGTGTTCATATATATTAGAAAAAGGTCTGGAAAATAGACAAGACTGTTTACAGTATTAACTCTGGAGAATTAACAGGAAGAGGACTGTTCATTTTAAATTTTTTTCTGTATTATACTTCCTTACAGATATGGTTTAAATCAAGATCCCGTAAAGGCCTCATGCGCTCATAGATGTAGCTTACGGAAGTGACTGGATTATGGGGACACTCCCTGCTGTCAGAGGCACGTCAATGGGGCTGCTACCTAGAAGGGTGTCTCATTTTGTAGTTCAGGCTGGCCCTGACCTCAGACCTCCCTCCTCTGCTTTCCACCCCTGTGATGTGAGCAGCTTTTTCTCTGATAGGGCCTCTGCCAGTTTTCTGCCTGGGAGCCAGTGAATCATGGCCCATAACCATAAGCCAAAACAAAGTCATGTTGGGTATCGTATCCTAGTCCCTAAGTCATCTACACTTGAGATTTCTTCAGGTACATACAGCTTTTTTTTTTTTTTGAGACAGGGTCTCACTTTGTAGTTCAGGCTGGCCCTGAGCTCAGCCTCTAACTCACAACAGTCCTCCTCCCTCTGCCTTCCCAGTGCTGAGATTGCAGGTGTGAGCTACCACATCTGGCACTGTGGTATGTGGTATTGATTGCTGCTGGGCATGAGTTACCATTCCCGGCATTGTATGTGGTTACCGGGGATTGAACCTGGGCCCTTGTGCTTGAAAGGCAGGTGCCAGAACCACTGAACTAAATCCCCAGCCCGCAGGTACATATAGTTGTTGGTTTTTTTTTTTTTTTAGGTTTTTTGAGACAGGGTCTCACTTTGTAGTTCAGGCTGGCCCTGAGCTCAGCCTTGAGGTACATATAGTTTTTAAGTATAAATTATTTTTAAAAGTTGCCCAAGGCCACAGAGTAGTGAACAGGATAAGTAGTGGTAAAATCTCTGCCTGACTCCAGAGTCCAGCATATCTACAGTATAATGTAGAAGTATAACACAGGAACAAATTTAAAATGAACAGCCTTCTTCCTATTAATTCTCCAGAGTTAATCCCACACTGTGCTCATGTTTTACCTTGACCAGGCTAGCTACAGACATACCATAGTTGTCGTGAAAATGTCTGGCTGTACTCTCTTTTTCCTACACAGCCCAAAAACAAATGCTAACAGCAACAGAAACTAAAGTAGGACCAGGGAGATTTAGCACAGTCTCTCCTGTCTCTCCTCTCTCTCTCTCTCTCACACACACACACACACACACACACACACAGAGAAAGAAAAAAGAAAGAAAGAAAGAAACAAAAGTAAATAGGTCCCAGTTCTGTGCATAGGCCAGAGATAACTTGTCACAGTAACACACGCTATTCCACTGTGCTGACCAATGGCTTCTGCTGGGGACCATCTAGGGTCAGCTACAGAGTGTCTTGTGAGTGAAAGGTATGTTTGATTAGAGTAGACACATGCACTGTAGATTTTTGAATGATACAAGTACTGGTGAGAGTTTCTAATTTTTTTCCTTAATCTTTATGTCATGATGTTACTCAGCCTTTCTACATTATCCCATTTAATACTTAAAATAATCTTATGAAAGTAGTATTTTTTTTTTCTTTTCTGGTACCAAGGATCAAACTCAGGACCTTGTGCCTGTCAGACAGGCACAGTGCCATTGAATTACATCCCTGGCCAGTATAGAAAGTCTTATTTCTTGCATAAAAAAAAAAAATAGCTAAAAATACTAGATAGAAAAAAATTCATCTATAAAATAAGGAAAAGAGCAGTCCAGAACCTTGTCTGGCTCACAGGGATGCGCTTAAGACAGTATGTGTTTCTAGCCATTCTCTGTATGATGTCACTGTCCTCAGGGTGCTGAGAACTGCACAGAGCTGAAGACCAAAGAAGAATACTAGATTTCATTTCCAAGCTCCCCCCAACACTGGCCCATTCTAAGTTTTATATTATGATCACAAGCTCCTTTATAGCCAATGAATGTGATACATTTAAGTCTGTTCCATTATAAGGACACATGAAGCGAACTGGTGCTTTTAAGAGTCAGCCTGTAAGTGACACAGCTGATGGTGAGAATTCACACAGCTTCTCTAGCAAGACGTCATGAAGCTGTTTATAATGACACAGCTGGAATTCAAGTCAATGGCCACTCCCAGAAACCACAAAAAGTTAAGAACAGTAACACGAGTCACTAACACAAGTCATGTATTGATTGTCATTTTAATTTACACTTAAAAATAATTCTATTCTTCCCCTTCAAAAATGTTTTCCAAGCCAGATTATTTGTACCAAAAGACACCCCTACTATTTTCTGTCCTAGTCTGCCCCTTGCAGACCAAGATGGCACTGCTTACCTCTGATAGATGCAGAGCCAACTTAAGGCCTGCTCTTTTAGCTTCCAAAAGAGGTTCCAAGAAGTCTTTTGCTTGTCCTGCCTTGAAGATAAAAATTAAAATGAGAATTCTGAGCAAACTGAGGAACTGGGTATTTTGCTCCAATAAAAAAAATAAAAAAGAATTAACCGGAGGAAAAAAAAGACTAATTTATTTACACATTTTGTTTAAAGAGCACTTTACTAGTTACTCTGGAGAATAAAACACTGGCAAAGGCAGAGTCCCTGCCCTTAGCACCTTTGAGTCCATTACCAGTGGACCACAGGTCCATCACCTAAGTTGGACATGGCAGTGAACCAATCTATTTCTGGAAAGACACCAAAATATTTAGTACTAAGGACAGCTCACTTGATTCAGGAACTTTACATGAGCACTAAAAGCTATTAAATGGATAGATGAAAACAGGAGCAGAACAGCTGAGGTTTAGACAAAGCCATCAGAACCAGCTTCATAGGCCTCTGTCATCCAGTGATTGCAACCAGGACAATTCTGTGGTTCCAGGGCACATTTGTCAAGATCTGAAGACATTTTTGACTGTCTACTGGGTGGGTGCTACTGGCACCTAGTGGCAGAAATCACAGATGTTGCTAAATATCCTGTACTGCATAGGGTTGCCTCCCAAGAAAAACTTTTTCTGGCTAGGAATATCAAGATTTCTGTTTGGAAGTGCTCTCTACTCAGCTGTATTCAGATACTCTAGTTTTATTTCTCAATTCCTCATTAAAAACTTGAACATTATATAGTAAGATGCTTTTTTTTTTTTTT
>PVIR01039913.1:0-13632 GCA_004026965.1 Petromus typicus
GGTTCAGGCTGGCCCTCAGCTCAGCCTCAAACTCACATCACAATCCTCCTGCCTCTGCCTCCCGAGTGCTGGGATTACAGGCGTGAGCCACCACGCCCGGCACTGTGGTATGTGGTACTGGTTGCTGCTGGGTGTGGGTCTCCACACCCAGTATTGTTATGTAGTTACCGGGGAATCGAACCCGGGTCCTTGCGCTTGCGGGACAGGCGCCGGAACCACTGAGCTAACTCCCCGGCCCGCCTTTTCACTTTGTATCTTAGAGAAAGTGTATCAGTTTTAATAAAAATGCTTTACTTGTACTTTACCCATCACTATCTCCATTAAAAACTTAGATTTTCTATTAAATTGCAAAATAGATTTTTTAAATTAATGCAGAGAGTAAAGGATCGAAACTTAGGACCCTTTCGAAGATTATTGAGCTTCCTCTACTTTTCCATGAGTCTTTGTCTTTAAACCACAATAACTTTGCTGCATTAAAAAAAGCTATGCAAAAAGGAATTATTGTTGCTCATTCTTGTTCTCCTTTTTCCACAACTACAGGGATTCAAATTACTAATGCTTTATTGGATTTGTCATTTGAAGTGTTGCCAACGTGGAATTGGAAAGAGGAAACAATCCTACTCTGAACATAGAGCGCAAATCCTCAACATTAGCCCTAATAATGAAGGCATCTTGTGAAGGGCGTTGATGACAGGATAAACTCATCTGTCCGTAGCACAGACCCGTATCAATTACCCTGGGCACGAGGATCTGTTGCAACAAAGGGAATGAAAATACGCAGGCTGACAGTCCAGACAAAGCCTGACACTGGTCAGAGGAGGCCTCTTGACTGTTATCTTTAAGCCAAGTGCTTTTAAATACGTTTCAATACAACAGGGGGTTAATTTCAAATCAGTTTGATTCTATTCCAGAATTAATGCTTTTTAAAATCTGTTTTTATAATTTCTGCTTATCAAGGATTGCCCTTCTGGTATAAAAACGGAGCCAAGACTCAGTTATCAAATACTATGAAGGGTTCTGTTAATTAGATAGTTTATCTCTGATGAGTTGTTGACACTGAGATGATGTGTGTAAAATAATTTTAAAATATTCTGCGGGGCACTAACGTGGTGCCTCAGAGCATTATTCTTCCATTTTTCAGACCCTGCTTAGAGTTGAGCTAGGATATCTCAGTGAAAATTAATGCAATAGTTGTAGCACATTTCTTAAACATAGAATCATTCATATCTCAAATTATACATATGAGGGAATAAATCTCCTGGTGCTCTTTATTACACTGCTGTAGACCGTTCTAACTAATCCAGCCTCTTTCCCATACTGGTTGGTCTTTAACTGCTCAGTACCGACTGCCAGGAAATTCATCATTGCTGTTATTAAACAGAATTCTCAGGATTTGCTCTTTTAGTAGTGTTTCTTGTAAAAAGCTTTTTTTTTTTTTTGGTGATTTTTCCTTTGGCTTCTCTTTCTACCTTTATATAGAACAACCCAGGAGAAATCTCAAAAACGGAAATATTTTTTTCCTATGTAGGTAAATTTAAACTCCAGCTGTTAGAGGTTTTTCTTTCTCTCTGTCAATTTTCTTTTTCATGTTATGGTCTGTAAAGGTAGAGGCCAAGAACAGCCCACAGGGAATGGCTTGGAGCCATAGAACAAGCTGGTATCTTTTTATTTTCTTGACGAAAAAATATTGGACACCAGTCTTTAACATCAGGAAAGCTGCTAATTAATTAGCCCATAAATTCTTAAAAGAACAAATCATTCTTTATTTTCTCTTTGTTTTTTCTTTAAGCTCCCATTTAAATACTGATTTTACTTACAAATTTGTTTCATTAATTTTTTTTCTATCTGCTTTCCTCAGTCATTCTGTAAGAGAAAACTTATGTATATAGGGGGAAGGGTGGTAGGGTGGATAAGCGAATGGGAAAAAATGAGAATTAAGTTGTGTCATATACTGGCACAAATTCTCATTGTTGAGTGCAATCACCACATGTATATATAATGTACCAATAAATATTTGAATAAAAAAGAAACATGGTATACTAGAGTAATTCTCTCATAGAATCTATAGTTTAAGGCCTCACTGCTTAAATAATAGCTATAATATTTTTAACCAGCAGGTATATTGTTTAGAAAAGAGGGCATCTCTTTCAAGATAGTGAAGTTCTCTGATAAAATTACCAAACTAACGCCATACCTTATAGTTACCACTATCTGTGTGAACTTAGGCAACTTGACTGCCAAGGTCTCAAGTATGTATTTATAAATAAGGTGAATTGAATTCATGAATATCTTTTCCACCTCTAATGCTGTACTATAATATTCTTCAGTGAAAAGCTTACTTTAATGAAAGTATAAAAATGGAGTTGACATGAGGAAATGTGTGGTAGTTAGCCATTCTAAACTATGTTTAGCATAATGAGAGGAGATTCAGAAGTGAATTATAAACAACTAAAGAGGATTAGGGACTAGGTAAAAGGAAAGAACACTGGATAAAGACAGAGGATTTGGTGCTAGGTAAGTTACTGACAACTCAATAACCATGAAAAAGGTTAAGAAATGGAAACTCCTGAAGAGATGACGAGATGACTACAATCAAAACAGAAACAGATTCTCTTCATCACTTACGTTATAAAAATTCTGATTCTCTAATGCGGCCCAAAAGTCAAGGAGGATGCTGGGCTATGCCCTCACTGTTACAGACAATAATCTCTCCTCTTTCATTTGTCATTAGGGAATGTTGTTCGAGAATGTCCTATCTCAAACCATCAGCTCAAAAGTAAAACACCCCCTGGAGAACAATGAACAAATGTTACAATTACAAGTAACTCTCTGGATTGGTAATGTATTAGTGTCCATGATGGCAGTCTCCTTTGTACGCACCATGAGAGTTAAGGGTTTAAAAGAAATTCCTCCACATATTTCTTTTGTTACCTTCCTTGATTTATTTGGCCCATTTCTTGACCTTTCTTAACTCATAATATACTGAAATATCCAAGAAAAAATAACCCACTACAAAAATACAAAGCCTTGAGTATGTCTCCGTTATGTGAAGTATTTCTTCTCTTTCTGAAAATACTTCTAGACCCTCCAGGGCCTTTATCATAACTCAACTTTTACAAAGTAGTCATAATATCTACAAGTACGCAATACTCATGAACCTTGTATTTTAGCAAAAGAAATATTTTCATTAATATTTTTTGAGTTTGTTCCAGTTAAGTATATTTAAAGAATCAATTCTTGAAAGGAAAATGCACTGCCTAAAAAGGTAATAAGGAAGATATTTTCCAGGTTTCAATGATTTAGCAATTTAAAATGCAAAAAGTAGGGAGTTTCTTTTTTCTCTCAAAACACCAAGTAGTGGACAGTACCCAAGGAAAGACAATAGAAGCAGATAGTGTATCATCCACTCCAGATAATCAGTTCTCTAGGTTCTTTTCCTCATCTTAGAGCCAAGCCAGAAACTTCTCTTTTACTTCAGGACATTGTCTTTTCTTCCAGGCTGGCCCTCCATTTTTTAAATCATTACTTTGAAGAAACAGCATGTCTCAATAGCCTTTGCTTTAAACCACAATATAAAATATGGGCTCTGTTCCCAATTTCCTCATGGCCTTGATAAAGTTACCTGGGCCAAATCCTCTTAAAACAGACTTTCTTGATCCAATTCTTTGGTTTCCATTTCATTAGTAGAGAATAAATGGCAACATCTGAATACATTTATATATGCATTATTAATCATAGTGTATTATATCTAGTACATGGAACTCATAGATAAAACTTTTCAATGAATAAGGAAGAATTCTGAACTTTTACTTTTCATCCATATAGTTTTTGGATCATAGGTACAAATTCAGTTCCCTTAGTCTCCTACATAACCATTCCATTTTGAAATGGGAACTCAGAAGAGAGTTTAAGAGAATTTCCCTAGGCTGTTATCCAAATGTAAGGAATAATGTTTTCATTCAACATCAGTTATTCATTTTACATTTTCTCAGACTAAAAGTTATACATTATCAGTCCCTTAAACATATGTAACTCCCACCAAAAATGGGAAAATTTTTCAAAATATAATATGAAAATAAATCACAACTTAGACTATACTTTAAAACTTATAAGGCTCAGAAATCTCAATACTTCCTTCAAAATAAGCTCTTACATTGTTTCCATGGTGTGTTTCTAGTATTTGGTACATAAAAGAGACTCCAAGTGTTTGTTGACTAGATGATGAATTATCATCAGTCTAGAATAAGACAGCACTAAGAAGATGGGGAATTGAATAAAGGAGATTATCTGTAGGAATAATACAAAGAAAAATGAAAGGAATTGCAAATAAGCCATGAAAAATGTGCTGAAGGAGGTGGTATCTGAGAAGTATTTCTTAGTTTCTGATGTAGGAACCATTGAGACAAAAAATGGAAGAGATAGGACACCAGCTGGGAAGTGAGTTTCAGGCCATATTTTGTAAATCAAGACTGTTGTGCAACACAAAAGGAGAGTTATTGGGTAAGAAGTGGGATATGCATATTGAAACTAAACAAAAACATTTGTGACTTACAGGTCAGTGTCATCTTGTGTCACTGAATAAGATTACTAGTGTGATGGTTAATTGTATGCATCAACATCCCTGATCCAAGGAACATTCAACTGAGGAAGCATTGTTCTTGGATATGCCAATGACGGTATTACTGGAAAAAATTGACATTTGAATGAATAGAGTAGACAAACTCTCAACAGTGTCATCCATCAAGTTGGGATCTGAATAAAATAGACGAGTTCACTCTCCTGAAGCTGGGAAATTCACTTTTTTTTTTTTTTTTTTTAGTGTTTTAGTTTTTTGAGACAGGGTCTTGCTTTGTAATTCAGACTGGTACTGAACTCAGCCTCAAACTCAGCAATTTTCCTTCCTCTGCCTCTGAATTCTGGGATTACAGGGGTAAGCTACCATGCCCAACACTGTGGTATTTGGTACTGACTGCTGGTGGGTATGAGGCATGATGCCCAGCATTGTTGTATGTGGTTACTGGGGATCAAGCCTGGGACCTTGTGCTAGCAAGAAAGGTGTTGGAACCACTGAGCTAAATCTTTGGCCTCCATCTCCTTTCTTTGGACATCAGGATTCTAGGTTCTCAGATCTTAAGACTCTGAAATTTGCACCTGTATCCTTTGTTCTTGGACTGAAGGTTTTACTACTGGGTCCCCTCATTCTTAACTCTCTGAATTCAGAGTAAATTATATCACCAGCTTCTTTGTCTCTTTTTTTTTGGTATCTGGGATCAAACTTGAGTGCAAAGTAGGCACCAGAACCACTGAGCTAAACCCCTGGCCATCTATCCCCATCTTGAAGATAGCATATTGTGAGAATTCTTGTATATAATTGTATAAGTATATACATAATTGTATAAGTTAATCCTCATAATAAATCTTTTCATTCACTCATCTATCTATTTAGAAATTTTATTTATATGTATTTATATATCTTCAGAGAAAGATTTCTAATACACAGAAAGTACATGTGTATATGTCAATCTGTGGATGTTCATAGTCCTTTATATAAATTGGCATATTTGCATATAACATAAACACATCCTGCCACAGATAGTGCTTTCAATTATCTTTAGATTATTTAAAATAGCTAATACAATGCAAATGTTATGTAGTAGTTATCGTACTATATTTTTTAGGAAACAATGACAAATAAAAAAGAATGCTCATGTTTGGTACAGATACTTATTTTTCAAATATTTTCAATCTTGCAGTTGATTGAGTCCATAAATAAAGAACCCACTAATAAGAAGGGTCAACCATATATTCATATAATTTGAAACCAGGAGTGTTATGTCTCCAACTTTGTTTTCTTAATCAATATTGTTTTACTTATTCAGGGTCTTTTGTGGTTTTATATGAATTTTGTTTTTTCATTTCTGGGGAAAACATCATGAGAACATTAATGGGGATTATATTAAATCTATATATTGCTTTGTGCTAAATCTTCATACATCTGGCAATGTAAAAAGATATTTTTAATTCATCTTTTTGTGGTACTAAGATGGAACCCAGGGCCTCCACACTTTTCACACTAAACTACATTCCAAGCCCCTTTTTAATTTTTCATTATAAAGCAGGGTCTCACCAAGTCACTAAATTGCCTACACTGGGTATCTCATCCTCCTGCCTCAGCCTCCTAGAGTGCTGGTATTACGAGCATGCACCAACACACAGAGCTAGAGATCTTTCCATTTATTTGCATTTCTTTTTTATAATAAATATTTTATAGTTTATATGTATAGACTTTCCAGTTTAGTTAAATGTTCTATTTTGTTCTCAATGGTACTATCATAAATAGATTATTTTATTTGGTTTTCATACAGATGACTTAGTATAAGCAAATGCAACTCATTCTGTAGACTGATTTCTGTATCTTGATACTGAACTGAGTTGGTTTATTCTAATAGTTTTTAATTCATTGTTTCTTGAGTGCTTAGTTTCTTGCATATAAGATATCATCTACAAACAGCGATTTTACTTCTTTTACAATTTGAATATTTTTTCTTTGTATTGCTTAATTACTTTCATTAGTACTTTCAGTATTGTATTGAATAGAAGTTGCAAAAGTTGGCATCTATGCCTTATATCAGATCTTAGAGAAAAAATTTTATTTTTCCTTTTAGTATGATATTAACTGTTGGTTTTTCATCAACAGTTAGGACATTGAAGAAACTTTAGGACATTGAAGAAACTTCCTTCTATGCCTATTTTCTTTCTACAAAGAGAAAATTCTTAAAGATTTTTATCATGGAAAGATACTGAAGGCTTTCAAATTCTTTTGTTACGTTTTTTGTAATGATCATGTGGTTTTTATCCTTCATTGACAATGTGGTACCTCAAAGTATTTGCATATGTCTAGTGTGTTTTTAAAAAATCAGGGAAAGATGTTAAAATTTATTTTTGTCAAGGACATTAAAAGTATAATGAGTAGTCAAGTATTATCAACATTATCCATAGGAAAAAAATAAGGCTTATTTCAACACAAAAAAAGGTATAACAATCTTTAAATGAAGGCTAATATTTCTAAATAATCAGTTAAAGTATATAAAAATTCATTACAAAATGGCTTTATGATGAAATGATATCATTTTAAGATATGCATTTTGGAAGTATTGGGTGTCCATCACAGAAGAGCTCACAAAAGAGACTGAAAAAAAGAAAAAGAGAAGCAGGAAGTAAAAGTAGGAGAAAGTGGTGTCCCACATGCAAAGACAGAAACTACTCCAAAAACTCAGACGCTATTGAAATGTCTACTGGATCTTCTTACAAGGATTCCCTAATGTCTCCAATAATGTGTTATATCATATTCGAGAAATAAAGCAACTTTCAAGATGCACAGTATAAAACACATAAATCACACAGACAAGTAAATAACAACAACATTAGCCAAGTATGATTTCTTTTACTACCTTTACAGGGAAAAGAAACAGTATGAAACTTGTCACCTAATAATAATTAAACAGTTTATTTGTAAGTATATCTATAAATTATTTCAATGTTAAGAAGAGGAATTCGAAGAGTCATTTGTCATAAGATCCATGTGGCTAATTAAGCAATGTTAGGAAAGCATCTAAACCCCCAATGTTCCTTGACTTGCAAAAACACATAAAACCTTTGTTATTTGAGCCTGTCTTTGAATCTTGAGCAGTATTTCTGAGAATGAGGACATTATAAACTATTATACATCATTTTCACATAATGAGAATAAATTTTATACGAAAAGTAGAGAAGAGAATGAAAACCTTGCTAGTCAAGCCAGTTTCATCCATTGAGAACTCTACCTTCTATCCAGCAGAGTTTTCTCAACCTACACAAAACCAACACCTCTAAGGTTGTGAGACCCAGATGAATTGTTCATTTCAATGTAGCTCGTTTTTTTATACTGTTGTCCTCATTGTCCTTCTTAGTTATGTTTCCACTTTCCAGTTGATGCATTATTTTCCAATTTTCCCACCTGTAATCATGACTCAATTATTGATCTTATCTTTCCTATGACTGATTCTGACACTCTAGAGATGGATGTCTAAAACCCTGAGAAACTATCCTGATCACACTGAAGATTGTAAGCCAGCATCTCATGTGAGCAAAGCTCACAAATAAGATCCATACATAAGCTACTGAAGAAAGAAGAAAATTGTACTCAAGACGAAGGGGGCCAAGTCATGAAGACAACGTTTCTTAATTTGCAATTTTGCATAATTCAGTATGGTTGCTATTAAGATAAAAGTACATATTTAGACTCTCTTGAATTTGAATGATCTATTTCTTACTATAGATACAACAGTGTCACCTGTGGGCAATAACTAATTCATTTCAACATTAAACAGCTGATATGCAAAGCATTTTGCAATGTATTCTTAGTTTTCCAAAATGTATATATGATGTGATTTCTACTGGATTATGGAAGAAGATAATTTAAATAGGTATGATCCATGGGATAATAAAAGTGGTATGGAAAAACTATAGAGTGATAAAAGAGAAAGATTACATACAATCAGAGTACTTGGGGAAAAATTTGGGGAGGAGAGAGTTGAGACACTTGGCCTATGATCCACTGCTTCTTCATAAACATGAGAATGCTTCCATGAAAATAAGTAAGGCAGAGATTCAGCCTAACATCCTTGGTAATATATATGATAACTGGCCTCCATGATAAAAAGACTAAATGCAGAATGTCTCTGGTTTAGGTTTACTTGTGGAAAACAAACCCATAGTCTATGGATTTATAATAAACTGTACTCTAGAGAATATAATGTACACTACATGAAGTATACAGTACAGATATTTCCTAACTTAAATGTTACCTCATAAGGAAGATGACTGTTAATGTGACACATCTATTTTTTGTCTTAGCTAAAAAAAAACATGTCCACAAAAGCAAGAATGTAAGAAGTCTATGGGACACTCAAGTCTTTCCTCTGTCCTGCCCATGAGTATTGAATATTGGTACCTATGAAATTAGTTGTGAAGTTTAATAATGGGTGAAGCCTCCGATTTGTGAGTCTGACTTGACAATCTGGTCCTTAGCGTTATCTCACTGTTTATGAAGGAAGCTGACTTGAAATTGAGCTTTGAGAAGTGTGTGGGCTTTTAAAGACAGAGATGTAGAAATTGGCATTTCAAACAGAGGAAAAAATAGGAATAGAGATAAGAAAGTGGAAAAGCATAAGATATACTCAGACCAAAACACATCTTGTAGTTCAGCTATACTATACAATATTTCTTAAAGAACAATAATAAAAATTAAATTAATCTGAGTGCTTTAGTTATAGACTAAAGACTTTATTTTTAAATCTATGGGCAGTAAGGAGCCACAAAAGGTTATTTATGAAGAAAATACAGAATTACATTGGAGTATCATACAGATTTCTCCAAAAGCTCTGTGAAGTTTATTTAGGAGCAAAGAGATCTTATCAAGATTGAAACACAAAATAATTTAGCACCACGATTTTCAAAGGAGGTCCATGCACTTATGTTTCTGTGCTCACTTGAATTCTCTTGACATGTAAAGGAAACAAATTTTACGTATATAGAGGGGTGGTAGGGAGGGTAGGGCTACGGAAAAAAATGAGAATTAAGTTGTGTCTTATACTGGTACAAATCCCCATTATGGAGTAAAATCATGATGCGTATATGTAATGTACCAATAAAGATTTCAATTTTAAAAAAACAAACAAAAAAGAATATTTCCCTTTGCCTGCCTCTATCCTTCTCTACTCTGTTCTGTGTTCATAACTTTCACAGAGAAGCTTCCTTGTCTCTTGACTTCTCACCAGGTTGAGCAATCAGGAGTTGGCATCAGAAAGACTAAAGAGTGAGAAAGTGAAGCTCACACACTTATGTTTTGGGTTTCTGCAGGTTGATTGTGCCCTTTTAGCAAAGACACAACTTTTCTAATTTGTTCTTCTTTGTTACTGTTGTGACCTCAACTGTCCTCTAAGAGGCTCACTGTGTTACAGGCTTGGTTGTCAGCTGAGGGATGGTTGGAGTGATTGGGGAATCAGGGCTCTAACTTCATCAAATAAATTACTCTGTTGATGGGGCCAAAATTCGATGGCATTATTAGGAGTGGATGTAACCAAAAAGATAGCTCAAGTAAATCACTGTTGGGAACTTTATTTGGTCTTGAGCCCCCTTTATCTCTGGTTCTTTCCCCATCTTTCTGCTTCCTGAATGCCATGAGGTGAGTGACTTTTCTCCACCCCATCCTTCTGCCATGATGTTTCTGCCTTTCTCCCTGCCTGAAAGCAACAGAGCCATTGACCATGGACTGAAACCATGAGCCAAAATAAGCATTTCCTTCTTAAAGTTGATTTATGTCAGGTATTTTTCACAGTGACAAAAAAACTGATATCACAGTCTCTTATAACTGTAAACAGACTCCTCAATTTCTAATTATTTCTTATTTTCCCTCAGTTATCTTGCAGGTGATGATGGGTCTTCACTATTACTATTCCTCAATACTAGTGTCTTCTGTGGCAGTCTACACTTTTGTACGTATTTCCTTGTTAAACTCTCTTTCTATACCACTTAAACACCATTCATTTTCCACAATGATCAGTGTTACAATGAGCCTCAGTCAATAGTCACTACTATCATACTCATTTTACAAGCACCAATTTGGTTTCAGACAAGTAGCACTATCTATTTATTGAAATAAATGTCTTCCTGAATTTTATTCATCTCAATTTCATGTGTATTCAATTAATATTTTTGTTTAATCTGAGGTTTAAATTTGTCTATCTTGCTTTTACACATATTTAAGTAAATTTAAAAGAATATTGGGCCAATATTGGATTTAACTCAGTGGTTCCAGCATCTGTCTTGCAAGCACAGGGGCACGGGTTCTATCCCCCGGTAACCACAAACCATATTGGGCTTGTGGAGACTTATGCCCAGCAGCAACCAGTACCATATACCACAGTGCCGGGTGTGGTGGCTCACACCTGTAATCGCAGCACTTGGGAGGCAGAGGCAGGAGGATCACTGTGATGTGCGTTTGAGGTTGAGATCAAGGCCAGCCTGAACTACAAAGCGAGACCCTGTCTCAAAAACAAAGCAAAACAAAACAAAACCAATATTAAGGAGAATTTTGAAAAGTATTCACTTTTAAAAGAAGGTCATATTTCCATCGAGTATGAGAATCACTGGTCTAGCTTATTGCTTACAATGTAGTTTCCAAAACATCTCTAAAAAGTATTATAAAAGTCACCAGTGCGTGAAATAGACAACTGATGTTGAATACATACCAAAAGCCGAGAACTTCATAAAATCCATTACTGCCCCAGAAGCCACAGACAGGAACAGCTGCACATTCTCCCAATTCCTAAGGAATCTGAGAAGACCTACATGAACCACTATGACTACTCATGAACACTAATCTTGATATTCCATATTGAGAATTGTATTTACAATGTTTTCAAGTAAAATTGTGCATTCCTTGCTCCCAGTCCTCTAGTCTAGACACATACCAAGTACAAAAAGGAGGAAAAAAAAAACAAAAACTCCACACAGCTATATTTTATTTCAAAAACTGACTCTGTGGATGAGAGATTCATTAATTAGAGTCAAAACTCCTGTCTTGCTGAACATCAGGTTTGGACACAGATTGTAACAGAGACTTTGACTTCAAAAGTATACAGTAATACAGACCAAGAACCAAGGCCAGGTTTATAATAACATAGCAAAAGCTCAGGAGAAGTTTGCTGATTGAAGCCTGGGACTAAAGAAGGACTCAGGTCTACGGAATTATGAAAAGATCAATGTTATAACTGAAAAATCTGTCAGCTGGCCAGGTTAATGATTCTCCCAAATTCCAGTATCATTAGGGTAGTAGCTTTGAACCAGTATTTGAGCTTAGAAGCTGAAATAAGGATGGAAAGATGTGTGATATGTCAGTTACAGAAAGCAAGGATATATTCCAGTAACAAATGAACCTAAAATATCAGCAAATTTACCTAACAAAGTTTTACTTAATTTTCATATCACAGATTAACACAAATCAAACAATTCTCCTTGACAGCTGCTGTCCCACAGTGATTCAGGAATCAAAGATGATTCCGCATAACATTTTCTTCAATTTATGTTCTTTATGTCCACTGATAAATTCATTGTTCTAGGCATCCAAAGTGCTTTTTGGACTAAGAGTAACACAAACTATTACTCTAACAATCCAAAATGAATACAAGGTTGGAAAATGTATAAATGTAGCTGAATATTTGCTAGCAGGTTCCAGGTGGAATCATTTGTGAATGAGTCTAAAATTTTCCAGAAAAGTAGCTAAGTCAGGAGTGAGAAAGACTTCCTGTTCAAGACAAGTTTGCAAAGAAACGCTTTAAAACATAACAAGGTTTACCAATAAGAAACCATAAAGCATGAGAAGAAGTTCCTTTATATGAAATTAATTCCATAAAAGAGGTTGAAAAACTTTAAAATAAATGTGTTCTACATGTTTTAAATATAAATAAATTAGCTAGGAGTGGTGGTACAAACATGTGATTTCAGCACTTGGAAGACTGAAGGAGGATTGTCAAAAGTTGGAGGTCAGCCTGGGGAAGACCCAGTCACAAGAAAAAGTAAATATGTTAATAACTTGTATTTAGAAATTAACTATAAAAGTTTAAGAAATAAAGATTTATATAAAAGTTAACTACTAGTATAGCCATTGAAATAAGTGCAATGGGGAATGAAACTAAATTAGATAGATCTGAGGACAGACTTAGTGGAATAGTACAAAAAGAGGTGAAAAACCCACCCACCAATAATAGATTTTTAAAATAAGATGAGCAACATTGAGACTGTAAAACTGAGAAATGATTACATTCATCTGAAAAAATGCTAGCAAGATAAAACACAGAAAATAATAGATAAGCATTAATTGAAGGGATATTTTTAAAGAATTTTTCAAAATTTAAGAAAGACATGAAATAGTAAGCATTCCAAATAGCAAGATAATAAAATGGCCTGGGATGTAGCTCAGTGGCACCATGCGGGCTTGACATGAGCAAGGTTCTGAGTATGATCCCAGTGCCAAGAAAGAAAGAAAGAAGGAAGGAAGGAAGGAAGGAAGAAAAATGAGTCCATACTGAAATACATACTGAACTGAAAAATATAAAAAATAAAATCCACCTTAAAATCTACTATACAAAATATTTCACTTGTACTGCAGTGAAAGTAAATAAACCAAATTTAAAATCTGATAGGAATCAGAAAATAATGGAACAATATCTTCAAAACATTGATATAAATGGATACAACATAGATTTTTATATATGCTTAAACTATTACTTTGTAATGAGGGAGAAAACCAGCACATTATCAGTTATACAAAAAAAAAAAAAACTGAATTTACCACAAAATGTTTGTACATACAAATGCTATTAAAGGATATGCCATGATTTAAAATTTAAAAAGAGTCCCTGCTAGGTATATACACAAAAGAATTAAAAGACTCATATCACAGTGACATATGTGCACCCATGTTTATAGCAGCCCAGTTTGTGATTGCTACATCTTGGAAACAACCCAAGTGTCCATCAACTGGAGACTGGATAAAAAAGCTGTGGTTCTTCTACAGAATGGAGTACTACT
>PVIR01039914.1:0-13630 GCA_004026965.1 Petromus typicus
CACACCAAGACTTTTTATTCCCTTTGTCTCTTCGGTTTCTTTCTAATTATGGGCTCCATGTAGCCCTAATTACTGTCTTTTCTTAAACTGTGTGATAAAGCACCTTTAACTTACTGAAATCTCTGTTCTTCTTCATCAAGTACCTTTAGCTTTTCCCCTAAATCCATTTTCATCTACCTTGTATTTCCAGTAAAATAATCTTAACTCAGATCTTCAACGACTTTTTCAGTAAAATACCTCTAAAGATTAACTCCTGGTCTGTGGAACAAAATACAGATAGCTGACACTCCCTTGCTGAAATTTTTTACCCTCTTTTTTTCTTTTTTAACTCTCTTGATACCTTTGAGTCAAACTGCTCAAACTAGCTAGCTAGAGTTTTCTAATCAGGAGCTCCAATTATGTTACTCATCTCTTCAATACTGGTATTCCTTAAGGTTCTAACTTCACGCTTCCCTTCTGATTATACTTGGAAAACTTCATTCTATCAGGGTTTTTTCTATAAGCATTACATTAATAAAACACATCTTTATCTTTGGCTCTGTCTGATTGTCTACTAGACCCCACTTCCAAACGTCTTGGCCGTCTCTTACCCGCACGTTCTACAGGCACCCTCCGCCATGCTTTTCAGAACTGAACTCATTGTATGTACATATGTATTTCTCCCAGAGTTCCTAATCTCACTCACTGACAGGCCCCAACAACAGGCTAGGCAGCTCAAAGGAACCCCTAAGCCCTAACTGCTCTCAGTGAGAAAAGGAAGTGCCTCAACGTCCTTCTGAGTTAATGATTTGATCCTTCAAAAGCTCCCCATACCAGGTAATACGTCACAGTCCAGGTAAGTGTCGTGATGTTCTACATTTCTGGTAATACCTGGTGGTTGTGTTCAGCCACACAGTCCTATGTATATTAGTGGACACATACACTATTTCAAAATTTTGTGCCATACATTCTGCCACGCTTCAGTGCTTCCTTCTCCTCTTCAAAACAATGCTAGGGTGCCACTCAATCTGTGAGGCACACACCCATCCCCACCATTCCCTTTGTAGATGTCCAATTTATCGTTATACATCCATTATCAGCAACCCTTACTTCTACAGAAGCATTATCAGATACAATTATTTCAAAGTGATCTCCAACTTTTTAACATGGCCTATAACCAAAGTAAGAGTGTAATTTTCATATGCACTGACACGGACCCTGGCAGCCCCTGATTAATGAAGGAGACCACACACAATAGCCAGCGCTCTCAGTGGAGCTGTGTTCTCAGTCACTGTTGAGTATTCGGAGTTTTAAATTTTCAGTTGTATTAGCTTCAGCAGGAGGAAGTGTGAGTGACCCAAGCCCAGAAGCCAGTGTGACTGCCGCAGAGAGTTAGCACAGTGCTGACTGTCCCTCCCTGTGGCAGCACATGACCCTAACTCACTGGTCTGATCTCACCAGATGTTTGATCCACAGTCAGCTTTGATTTTGTCAGTATATTTTCCCATTTTACCCAACTTTCCAATGCAGCTTAGAATTACTGTTATGTGCTTTTTATTGTTTCATATTTTTATTTTTGCCATCTCTATTTTATTCTATCATTTCATGCCATTTTACAGTCGTACACAATTTATCTTTTACACAGGCAGCTAATATCTTTCTCTGTGATTTTTTTTTTAAGTTTTTTGAGACAGGGTCTCACTTTGTAGTTCAGGCTGGTCCTGAACTCAGCCTCAAATTTAGCAATCCTTCTGCCTCTGCCTCCCAAGTGCTGGGATTACAAGCATGAGCCACCACGCGCAGTACTGTGTATGGTATGTGGTACTGATTGCTGGTGGGCATAAATCACTATGCCCAGCATTGTTGTAGTGGTTACCAGGGATCAAATTTGGGCCCTTGAGCTTCCAAGGCAGGCACAAGAACCCTTGAGCTAAATCCCCAGTCCCAGAGTGCATTTTAAAAGACCTCTCATGAACCTTAGAACTCTCAATCAATCTTACAATGCTGTCTTTTTTTTTTTCTTTTCTAATTTCCATTTAGGAACTCAATAAATAGCTATTATACATTCTTTTTCTACCCTGTACATTTTCCAATTCTGTCTTATGTTTTAGCTTTTTCTGTACCACATTAAGAAAAATTTACCTTCCACTTTACTAATTCTCCTTTCAGTTTATATTGTTTAAACCATTCACTGAATTCTATTTATTTTTTACATTGTAATTCCTAGCTCCCTAAATAATGTGATACTGTTTCTTTATTCTCTAAAAAAACTCCAATGCCTTTAGAATAGTGTTTTCTGTTTTCCTTCTTTTTTTTTGGCTTGGTACTGAAGATTGAACCTAGGGCCTTTTCACTAAACTATACCCCAGTCCTTTCTGTTTGTTTTGAGACAGAGTTTTGCTAAGTACCTAAATTGCCTAAATTGAGTTCAAACTTGCAGTCCTTCGGCCTCAGCTTCCTACAGCACTAGGACTGCAGGCTTGCCATATCTAGCTAGAGGAATTATCTTAATTTCCCACTAAAACATAACATAATACAATTTTAAAATAGCAGGCTAGGAAGAGGGTGGTTTTGGCCACCAGAATTAAATTCCTTAAAATTCCTTTTCTTAGTACCAAGAATTTTATTTGTTTATAGTCTCTACCTTTACCTTCAAATGAAAACAACTAACATCAGGATAGCACTTTGTAAAATATTTTAAGTTTGAGCCTGTAAGTGATTAACCCTCTCTAACAAGCGAAAGTCAGTACTTAGAGAAATTGAGTATATACCTTTCTCAGGATTTCTAGCTCACAGTGTTAGATCTCAGACTAGAAAACAGCTCCTGCAGGTTAGCTTTCATGTCACACTGGGCATCTCCAGCTGCCCTTCCAAATTTCCAAAGTTCCAAATCTTTCCATGTTTATAGGGAAGACTCTGACACTCAATGGAAAGGTAGAGTCTGAAATCTCAGGGATTTGGCTCAGGACTGCCAACCCTTGAAAGCCATTTTTGTCAGAATTTAAATTTTTCCTCTTAGGAGAAAATGCTTGTCATGCTAACCATGAACATAAACCTGACACTTGATCAGAAGGAAGGGGGGAGCCAAAGATGGAGGAAGGAAGGGTGATGCAGAGGGAGAGAGGCAAAGGGAGCGAAGATGTGTTGTGTCCCTGCACCAACTCCCAGGGCCAAGCCAGACATTATGTACTGCAAACGTGTACTAATAAAATTTTTTAATCTGTAAAAAGAGAAATAAAAAAGGAAGTAGATGAAGTGAAGAATAAATGGCAATGACATTGCACATGCCGCCTCTAAGCCCAGCTGCTGTTGCCAAAGTAGGTGGACTGAAATTTCAAACCCAGCCTAAGCAACTTAGTGACACCTTTTCAAAACAGAATAAACCTGTTCGCTGGATTTTAATTTTAAAGACAGTATTTCCACTTTCTATACATTTAATTCACTGTCCAATCTGGGGGTTTTGACAGTGCTGGGGACCAAACTCAGAGCCTCACACAACCTCAGCACAAGCTCTACTATTAAGCCACACCCAACCCCTTTATTGTCAGGCAGGCATTTGCTAATTTGCTCAGGTGAGACCTGAAGTTGCACTCTTTCACCTAAACCCCCACTCCTCCTGGATTATGGGCCCAACTCTTATTCCAGGTTTCAAAATATCTCATACTTTCCCTGTTATTTTTGAATCTCTCTATTTCTTCTTGATTCACCTCAATAATATATTCAATTAATAAGTGTCTTTTATGTTGTGATTTTATCACTCTGATACTGTTAGGTGTAATCCTCCTTTCTATTATGTCATGCAAAGTCTGTCTTCTGTACGATTTCATTTTTACATCCAGGTTTTGGAAGTGTCCCTCCAGACAGGGACTTTATATTTGCTTCTGTGTGACAAATGCATGTTGACTTCATATCTTGGACATTATAATACAAATCTGAATTTCTTTTGTCTAAACAATCCTAACATTCAAACAGAGCTGTTTTCATACTGAGTGATTTATAGGAAAAACCATGAACAAAACAGGCTTAATTAACAAGATAATATTATACCTTTTCAGCTGAAGAACCTGTCAGGACAAAAGTTGAAAAAACTGGAAGTGGGTATCTGGTTTGAGGGTCCCAGCACTCGATGGTGGCTCCCATAGGCAGGCAGAAGAGTGGGACCGACTCTGAGAGTGGGAAGGACTCATAGTCATCCTCCGGATACCTAAAAATCAGACCTTTCAGAGAAAGGGAACCATGACGAACATTTCTTTACAGCTTAGTTTTCTATAAGATATACAAATATATATATACACACACACACACATATAGGCTATCTTATCAAATTTCATGGAAATACATTTTTGTGTAAAATTTCAAATTAAATCTTTTTCTTCTGTAGTAGAAATCAAAATAAACAAATTTTATTTTACCTATGAATCCAATTATAGTAAAGAAATATTAAATATATTGCCCCAGACTTGATTCAACCAATACTGACTGATCAACGATCTTAACTTTTTTTACATATGCCGACACCTTGAGGAGAATGGTAAGACAGAAGAAAATTTACCAACAAATTCAGTTAGGCTTTAGGGAAAAAAATTCAGGGAAGAGACAAGTGTTATGAAATAATGCCAAGGCAACAGAAATGATCAAAACCCTATGCTCACGTCGAGCAAGAAGCAGTGTAAAAGGCATGCGACACGAAAAATAAACAAAATAAAACCCCTGAGACTGAGTACAGAGTGTGTGAGACTTAGAAAGTAGGAACAGAAAGTATCTGAAAATGATTTTTTTAAAGTGTCTTTAAAATAAAGTAGCTCACTGGCATTAGTTATTCTCTAATGTTGCCAATATATTGATCACATCTAAGTTAACAACTTGAAAATTGATCAGAATTTTAAGCCCAAATCAGTCTCCAAAACTCTGTATTCTAAAATAAGTGTCTCATATCAAATGCCTAAATACTTTTGCAAAGCTTCTCTCTGCAAGTTTTTTTAAGTGATACCTTCTCCGCACAAAAAAAGGTATTTTAGAAAATCACATACAATCAACACATTATAGCTATATTAGTAGTATCACTTTTAAATGATACTTAATTTATATTGTTAGTGTTGCCTTTATTTTTAAATTATAAATTAAGTGATTTGATTCATTAGTATAACTTTTTATAAGCACAATTAAGAATTTTCAGGTATTTGCCTGACTTCCCTGAAATAAAACTTCATTTCAAAAATTGTGCATAATCAAAAAGTAATTGGCACTACTTCTTTTTACAAAGAAGTATTCCAGCATCTCTTCTATTTACAACTGGAGCATACCTGTATTTTCAGTTCTTATCCCACCATACCAGTGGGATGAAGAGGTCACACTTAAATCTTTACAGCCCTTGACATTTTACTGTGCAGTAACAATGTGGCGATAGCTTTCTCAAAAACTTCGTGGCAGAAAAGTTTCTCAGGCCCTCCTCTCCTCCATATAGCTGATTCTTTGCAACAAGGGATAAAGGAAGCAAGTCCACCTTTCATGGCAAGTAACATGTGGTTTCAAATCAGACACACAAAGATAAGAGAAGGAAATATAAGAAGTAAAGATGCAGTTTTTCACCTTTCTGATTGCCAAAATACAAAAGGTCAGAGAGTACGCTGTTTTCCATTAAATTGTTAAATCTATTTGTGTAGATTAAAAGCTTGAATGTTTTTACTCCACACATGCTTGCTTTGGATAGAATTTTAAATTTAATTAACAGCGTATTTGGGAACGAGGTAACATATATCACGTATTAAAGAACTTATGCTTTACATGCTAAAATTATAGACAATTCAATTTATGAATAAAGCAATCCCACAAACTACAAAAGGAACAGTTTGTCTCTCCTATCTAAATGTTAATGTGCATCAACAATTACAGTGACAGACACAAATCTTTAAATCACTTACCAGCTTTATATGCTATTGCATTAGAAGCAGGCACAGACTTCTTGTAACACAGAAACACACTGGAACCCCACTGTAAAGCAAAAATTAAGTGTAAGAAAAGACAAAAAACTGAAGAGAAATTAATTTTCTTAAATGTCATCTAAACATTTTGATTATTCAGGAAAGTTTACTAAAACCTATGCTCATAGGAATGAACATATAACGCAGTGGTAAAGCATGTGCTTAATATGTGCAAGGACCTGTGTTCAATCCCCCAACAACACCAACTACAACAAAACCTATGTTTATCAAACAGACCAAGCAGTAAAAGACACAGCAAAAGCTTGTTGAGAAAACTTTTTTTTGAGACAGGGGCTCGTTTTGTAGTTGGCTGGCCCTGAGCTCAACCTCCAACTCACATCACAGCAATCCTCCTGCCTCTGCCTCCCCAGTGCTGGGATTACAGGCGTGAGCCACCACGCCCAGCACTGTGTATGTGGTATTGATTGCTGCTGAGCGTGAGTCTCCATGCCCAGTATTGTATATGGTTACCGGGAATCGAACCCAGGCCCCTGCGCTTGCAAGACAGGCACTAGAACTACTGAGCTAAATCCCTGGCCCGAAAAAACTTTTAAAAAAGGAAACAAAGAGTTAAAAACAAGACAGTCTCAGAAAGTTTAGAACTGTATAATCATTCAGATTCCTTTAACCTGAAGTGCAGAGTGCATGAGCTCTAGCCCAGATCTGAGGAGAACAAAGTCAGGCTCAGCTCCGAAGTCATCAGCTACAATACTGCCGCCGGCACCAGTGGTCACAGTTGCAGATCATCTCGGCCTGAGCCAGCCATGCAGCTTCATCTGAAGATTTTTTCAAAATATCTGACTCAGACCAGGGATTTAGCTCAGTGGTTCTGGCATCAGCCTGGCAAGCACAAAGTCCCAAGTTTGATCCCTGGTACCACATACCACAGTACCAGGTGTGGGGGCTCTTGCCTATAATCCCAGCACTCAGGAGGCAGAGGCAGGAGGACTGCCATGAGTTCAAGGCCAGCATGGGTTACACAGTGAGCTCAAGGCCAGCCTGAACTACAAAGCGAGACCCGGTCTCAAAAAAACTTAAACAACAACAAAATAAACTATAAGTCACACACATGCCTAATTTTCTTCACTTCTGACTCCTTTTAAAATGTATGGATGCAAAACAGTCATTGAATAAATGCCAGGTCAGCTCTGCTCCACTATCTCCACATGTCCTTGAAAACAGTACTGAAACCCAGAAAGAACAAAGACGCTGTAGTACATTGGGCTTTGCCCAAAAAAAGGTTACAAAAACCTGACTTAAGATATTATTTTTCTGGATTTGCATTCTAGATTTATTCTAAATCGCCAGATAAAATTTTTAAGAATTACTATCAGTCGTAAATCTCAGAAGGCTAACAGTAATAAAAACAAGAATCATAAAAATATGACAAGAAAGTACATGCCTAGGGTCAGGATGAGCTATGTATATGTAGCAATTCTCCACAATGAATGAACTTACTATGTATTGTAAAAACAGGCAGGACTAAAAAAATAAATACATGTCTAATAATTAACGGGAGCCCAAAAAAGGTATCCCTTTGCCTTCAAATGAAACTTAAAAAAAAATAAAACAACTTTATTCTTACCATCCCACAATTTAAATTTTTGTCAACTTTGCAGAATGTATGAGGAGGAGTTTCCCCTTTGCTGGTCACAATAACACAGATATCAGTTACAGCCAAGGAATTCTGGGGTCGAACTGGAGGAGCTCTCCGGTAAGTGATAAAGATTCTCTGGGAAGTAGTGGAACTGTTGTTGACATTGGCACATCGACCGTAGGGCGTGGCTTGGATCACTTCACATCCTGGAATAAGCCTTTCTTTCCCTTCATATAAAACTCTGCATCACAGGGAGAGGAGGAAGAGAGACAAGGTGAATGTTGGTTTTCTTCTTGAAACAAACAAAAATCTAGTCTTTTCTTTTGTTCTGCAAATCTAATTATAAACCAAAACTAAAATTATTACATTTGGAAATTTAAACAAAACACATATAAAAAAACAAGAATAATACTGCAAACATTTTCTGTAAAGCTTTTCACAAAAATTTCTTTATAATTGCTCTCATATTTTTTAGCTTTAAAAATTCACCAAAGGCAAGCATGATGGCACATGCCTATAATCCCAGAATGTGGGAAGCTGAAGCAGGAGGACTGCCATGAGTTTGAGGCCAGCCGGGGCTACACAGTGAGTTTAAAGCCAGCTTGAAAGCAAGACTCTGTCTCAAAGAAAAAAACTCCTGGCCAAAACCTATAAAACATTATTTAAGGAAATTTTTAAAGTAATTAAATTAATAAAGCCATTGTGTGTCTAAGGACTGATAGACAATATTGACAAGATGGTAGTATTTCTCAATCAGAGCTACAAAGTCAATGTACTTCCCAGCTGGTTTTCTTTTTTGTATGATCTAAAGTTCATACAGAAATTCATGGGCCCTAGAATAGTCCAAACAGTCCAGAAAGAGAACAAAGTTAAACGACTCATGCTTCCCTACTTCAATACACACTATAAATCCACAGTAATAGAACAATGTGGTACTAGCATAAGAATAGACACGAACATTAAGGGAAAAGAATGGAGAACCCAAAATGTAGCCCCTACATTACACTCAATTCATTTTAACAAGATTTTCCATAACATGTCAATGGAAAAAGAAGCACCTTTCAGAAGCTGATGCTGGAACAACTGAATATTCACATGCAAAAGTTTTAAGTTAGACCTCTTTCTCACACTAAGGACAAAAACTCAAAATGGGATCAAATAAATTTTTGTTATGTTTTGTTTTGAGACCAGTTCTTGCTACACTCCTCAGCCTGGCTGGCCTCAAACTGGAGATCCTTCTGCCTCAGCCTTCCAATTACAGTCATCTAACACTGCCAGCAGATTATTTTGTTTTGTTTCCTTACTGTGTTAGATCGAATCCAAGGTCTTTGCACTAAACTATATCCCCAGCCTTTTTTATTTTAAACTTTGAAAGAGGGTCTCGATAAATTGCTAAACTACCCAGGTGGGCTCAAACTTGCAATCCTCCTGTTTCAGCTTCCCAAAATGATGGGATTGCAGGTGTGTGCTACCACATCAGAAGCAGAACTAAAACCAGAACCAGAGATTCAGCCCAGTGGTGCCATGCCTGCCTGGCAAGCCTAAATTTCCGAGTTCAATCTCTGCTACTGAAAAGAAAAAACAAAAAAAATATATAATTCTTAGGGAAAGAAAACAGTAAGTCTTTGTGATTCTATATCTCTTTTTTTTTCTTTTTGAGACATGGTCTCACTTTGTAGTTCAGGCTGGCCCTGAGCTCAGCCTCCAACTCACATCACAGCAATCCTCCTGCCTCTGCCTCCCGAGTGCTGGGATTACAGGTATGAGCTACCACGGCCGGCACTGTGGTATGTAGTACTGGTTGCTGCTGGGCGTGAGTCTCCACGCCCGGTGTGGTATGTGGATAACCAGGGATCGAACCGGGCCCTTGCACTTGTAAAACGGGCACCGAAACCACTAAGCTAAATCCCCGGCTCTGTGATTCTATATCTCTTGTAACAAAGCATTTTTAAACATGAAAAATATAATGACAAGGAAAAATAAACTAGACCTCAAAAAATATCCAAAGAGCTTGAAAAATAAATTATTTAAAAAACAAAGGCAAATAGGGGCTAGGGAGTTAGCTCAGTGGTTCCAGCGCCTGTCTTGCAAGCGCAAGGACCTGGGTTCGATCCCCGGTAACCACATACCATACTAGGTGTGGAGACTCACGGCCAGCAGCAACCAGTACCACATACCACAGTGCCGGGCATGGTGGCTCACGCCTGTAATCCCAGCACTCGGGAGGCAGAGGCAGGAGGATTGCTGTGATGTGAGTTGGAGGCTGAGCTCAGGGCCAGCCTGAACCACAAAGTGAGACCCTGTCTCAAAACAAAAAACAACAAAAAAAAAGAAAGGCTAATAAGAACTTTGTATAACAGTTTATGATGATGTCTGTGTGTGCAGTTTTGTTTTATTTTGTTTTGATTTTCTGAGACAGGGCCTTATTATGTAGTTCAGGATGATCTTGAACTTACTATGTACCCAGGGTAGCATGGAACTTTTGGCGATCCTCCTGCCTTGGCCTCCTGTGTGCTGGGATTATAAGCAAATGCCACCATGCTCAGCAAATGATGCTGTTTTAAAAAACACATCTAATATATAAGCTAACATCATTCTTTTTACATTACACTTTAGAGAATATAACATTTGGTATTTCCATGGGAATACTAGATTTTACAGTTCAATCTTTTCCAGAAAAAAAAAAAGCTATTACAGATATTCCTTGTTTAACAACCAAGTTACAGTCCTGAGCCTCAGTCATTAAATATATTGGTGGCTAAATGAGGAACTGCATACAATATGTACATTATAGTATTCAAAACAAAGAAAAGATCAAAGGGAAGTCCCACTTCACAACTTTGCACAACTCTTTGATGCAGGATTGCAACATATAACAGAACATAAAACTACAGTACTATATAATCTGCAAAAATTATAGTACTGTACAAACAAGGGATGCTGTACAAAAAGAGACACTGAGGGTCTACAAACAAAATGTACAGAACTATACCGAAAAAAAAGTCCTAAGTCCAAGCCGTAGGTTGAAGTACTATCAGTCGTTCAAACAAGGAATATCTGTATTTTTATAAATATCTCATCTCCATTTATAAAGCAGTAACGAAGCTAAGCAGTGATGCAGGCCTTCGCTCTGAGGTACGTCCCCAGTGAGCCCGGAGCCCTCGTCACTCACTGCACTGCCCAGACTGGCTGAACTCGTCCCTAACAGCCGAGATTACAGGCGCACTCCACCACACTCAGCTCTTCTGTGTCTTCACGACTCCTGGATTGGGCTTTGAGGGGTGTTTTTGCCTTTAGGTTTTACAAACTTCACCAGAGTAAGGAAAGAATGGAGGGTAAAGTGAGGACATATCAAAATATGTAAGTAGATATTCCTAGATGTGCAATATGTTACCACATTTGGTCCAAAATAACAAATAAAGGACCAGAGATTTAGCTCACTGGTTCTGGCACCTGCTTCACAAGCACAAGGTCCTGCGTTCAATCTCTAGTACCTAAATAAACAAATAAATAAATAACAAATAAAAAAAAAAAGGACTTCAATCTTCTACCACTATGGCACTAGTTTAAACAAATTCGATTGCCCTAACAATAGTAAGAAAAAAAAAAGTCACCATACCCAATATCTATAAGGGGTGGTTTATCTCTTCCTCTCTTATAACACAGGAAAAGCTCTGGGCTTTTGAGGCTTCCATAATTCAAATTTGCTTGGAGAGCTGATGGAGTAGCTTCAACACAGGTATAACCTTCAGGTACTGTCTCCCCAGCTGACTTGATAATAACAGCGATGTCTGTGATTGGAGCTTTAGGTCCAGCAGACTTAGTATCCAAACGATTTACTTCTTGATCCAAAAGAGTAGATGTGTCAGTGAGACCTGCCACAACAAAGTAGTCTGTCACTCTTGGTCCTTTGTCTTCTATCATGGCTGCTACTCTATTTCCTAAAAGAGGGGTCAGGAGAAATGAAATCAATTGAGTGAAAGGGTTTATCATGATTTACTAAAATTAAAACTTCCCTGAGTTAACAAAAATCAACCAGTATATTCCTAGTTAAATTTCTACACAAATGGTTACCTTATACAACACTGCTTTTATCATCCTGTCCAATTTTCCTGCAATAAAGCAAGTTGATTTCTTTTCCTTTCTTTTCTTTTAAGTTTTTTTGAGAGAGGGTCTCGCTTTGTAGTTTAAGGTGGTCCTGACCTTACTATGTAGCCCAGGCTAGCCTCAAACTCACAGCAATCCTCCTGCCTCTGCTTCCTGTGTGCTAGGACTACAGGCATGAGCCACCACACCTGGTATTATGGTATGTGGTACTAGGGATCAAACTCAGGACCTTGTGGTTGCGAGGCAGACACCAGAACCACTGTCCTAAATCACCAGCCCAAAGCGTGTTAATTTCTAACATAACTATAATCACTTCACATGCCTCATTCTCTATCAAGTTTCAAGAGATGGCTATAAGTGCTGTCCTTCGAGCAATATACATGTAATGAACAATACTCAGACCATATTTCTCATCATTTTTAAGTCATAGTAGTCCTAGAGTTAAAACTTCACATACAAACACACAACTTAAGTGTATCGTAGATAAGTCAGTATCTAACACTTCTAGAACAATAAAGGAAGTGGGCTGGGAGTTTAACTCAGTGGTAGAGACTTGCCTAGAATATGTTCAATCCCTAACACCACCAAAATAAAAATAAAGGAAATATAAATAAATATAATTAAAGCAGTCATGCAACAATCCAGTTAAAGCTCTTGTTGCAGGCAAGCAACAAACTAAACACCACATAAATTATTAGTTTAGGAATCATTAAATAGTTTATTTATGAATACCAGACAGAGCACAAGAAACTTCATCCAAAAAAGATAAAATAAGCATAAAATAACACAATAAGAGATCAGGTACTACACAGTAGAAGCATGGAGAATACAAATGCTGAGTCAAGATTTCGTGAGGGCCTGGAGTTGAGCCCAGGGGTTCACACATGCTAGGCAAGTGTTCTGCCACTGAAAAGGGCCTCAGCCCTTTCTTTTATTTTTGAGATAGGCTCTTGAGCTAGCCACAAACTTGTGACACCTGCTCCCACAGCACTGCAAGTAGCTGGGTTTACAGCTTTGTGCTGCCACACCAGACAAGTCAAGATTTTTATTGTCTTTAAGCCCCAAACCTGCAAAAATAGAATTGAGCTCTGGAAGTTTCAAATATTTCATAGATTTTATGTGCCCTATCAAGACAATTTTACTGAGATCTTACTTAAACACAATATAATGTATATGCTGCATTCTCTAGCTCTCCATAATCTCTCCTCCCCTGGCACCAAATGATCTGCTTTCTATCACTATGGACTACCTTCCAAAATCTGTATAAATGTGAACAATAAAATACTTTGTATTTTGGGTGTGGGTCTGGCTTTTACTCACTATAAGTTTCATCCATGTTATTTCCTTTATGAACTGTGCATTCCTCTTTATTAATGAGCAGTATTTCAATATATGAATTACTACTGTAAGTCAATTTATCCATCCACTTATGTCAATAAATACAGGCATTTGTATAACTTCAGTTTGTGGCTATTGTGAATAAAGCTGAAATGAACACACATGTGCAAAGCCTTAAAGACACATGCTCCTGTTACATTCCTAGAACGGAATGACTGGGTTATCCAATAGATTATATGTTGTTCTGAAAAATTCCAAATAGTTTTTTAAAGTGAGCATACCATCTTATCATTCCCCCTAGCATCATATGAGAGTTCACATCATCTTCAATACTTCCTAGTCAGTCTTTAGACATTCTAAATTCTATGTATATACCTAACAGGTTGCATGCAACAGTATCAAAAGTGGTTTCCACTTGCATCTCTGGTACCTAATGATGCTGAGAACATTTCCCATACAGCTGTGAACATAAGAGTGACACCTGGATCATTAGCAGAATGCAGATCTGACAGCGCCTGCTGAGATGACATCATCTTGTGAACTTTCAGGCATCTTAGTTCATAAAACTACATTCTATGATTGCAAAACAACAAAATTGCCTACCCACATTTTTTCAAAGAATATATCA